>JAUEJL010105288.1:0-12923 GCA_032274825.1 Drosophyllum lusitanicum | reverse complement strand
TATTTATTAAGCTAAATAACCCACCAAATCCAATAAACAACTTAAATTCCATAAACAATTAGCAACTCCAATAAATAAAAAGACGACGTTATCCAACAAAACATTCATTTATTTATTATACAGAAACAGGGTATTACAATATACACACATCTTGTTTGATCCCATTTCGTATAAAAGCGGGAACATGTTTTTAAGAGGCAATATACCCAACCATCTCTCCGTCCAAAAGTAAGTACTCACCCCATTCATTACCTCTCTAGTGAATAAATCATCCAAGTTCAAGTTGAGATGGGAAAGAGTTGTACCTGATTTTGGTATGTTTAGCCATACCTACGGAAATTAGGGTGAAGAGAGAGATTTCCGAGTGCTATTCTTACAGTTAAGCCTACTTCCGAGTTAGAAGGGCCTTCACCCCGCGGGACCAAAGAAGAAGCTGACAACTCACCCCTGTTTTCCGGCTTTTTTCGAGCTTCAAAAAGGAGGGGAGCATTTGCCCACTCTCTGGTACATGAGCTCCTCGTCCAACTTACTGTCTTCTGATTTCATATCAGTCTTCAAATAACATTTGAAGGAGTAGGGAAGGCTACTCTTGGAATTAGGATTATTGGTTTTTTTTTTTTTGGATTGGTCAAAGTATTTGAATCTCTTCATGTTACCCCATAAATAGCCTTAATCATTTTTGCCCACCATTTAATGAGTAAGGAGGTGTTTGCTACCCATAAAAATCTTATTCCCAACCTCCTAGAGTTTTTAGGAACAATTCTCTTTTTCAAGTTACCCAACATATTTTTGACTTCCCTGCCTTGTCATTCCCCAAATAAACCTTCTCCTTATTTATTTAATGGATTCAATCGCATTTAAAGGTGCTTTAAAGAGGAATATAATACAATGGAATACTTCCAAGGACTAATTTACATAAAGGTGCCCTTCTTCCAAATGACAAATTCTTCACTATCAATTTATCAGTCTAGATCTCACCTTACTAATTACGGGTTTCTAGTTTTTAGCTAAGTTCATATTGGCCCCCACCATTATGCCAAGATACATGAAAGGAAGTTCCCGCAATATCACATTTAAGAAATGAAGATAAATTATGTATGCCCTCATCTTGTACCCTAATTTTCAAAAACTTTGCTTTTTGCAATATTAACTTTTAAACCGGAATCCGTGTGAAAACATCTAGGCAATCTTGTAAGATTAACCACACTAGATACCACCCATTTACCTAGATTATTACTTTGTTGGCAAATAGAAAGTGAGATTGGCCCGTTATTTAAAGTGCAACCCTTGGAAATGACCTCCTATTGCATCTTCCATCATTGCAACGTGTAAACCCTCAATGACAATTATAAATAGAAATGGTGAGAGGGGGTCAATCTCACCCCACTATTTAAAGAGAATTCGTTAGTAGGTGACCCGTTAACAAGAATCGATGTCCTTGCTGATTTAAGACAAGCTGAAATCCACAACCGCCATTTATCTAAAACACATCTATTCTAGAATTCAATCCAAATAAACCAAATAATTGAATTGAACACCTTCTCAAAATCAACTTTCAAGAGGAGTGTTCGATATTTGGACCTCTTTGCCTAGCTACACACTTCGGTTAACATGAGAGGACCATCTAATATTTATTTGGTTTTATGAGTCAGATTAACTAATAAAAATATATCTTCGTCAATCGATTTAAGTAAAATCAAGAATTAAATTTTATACAAAACTTATATTTAATCAAAATTACGAGAATAAGTAATAAAAACATGGTTTTAATAAAAATCCAAGAAACCCAAAGTAGATCTAGTTTATAATACAATACCCGAAAAGAATGATCCTACAAGAAGGTTAAGAAAAGTTACCTCCATTTCTCTAGTCAGTACACTTGTAATGATGTAGACAAGCCTCCTACTAGCTCAATACAGCAACCACAATCAAACCCCAACACTTAGATTGATCAAGTCTTGGTCGAATTTCACAAAACTGGAACTCAATTTAGTCTTCCTTGAAATTGACGACAAAGAGGGAGAGAGGGAGAGGTTTTCAAGGTTTTTTTATAAAAATTGTCTAACTTCAAAACCTAAACCAAAGTCCCTTATTTATAGGTTTAGAAAACCTATTTGAAATAAATATCATTAAATAATTTGTTTGGATAAATAACCAGTAAATTAAATACCATTAATTTACCAACCTTATATTCTATAAAACCTTACAAAATTATATCCCTCGTCTTGGTCACTAAGATTGATTGAATTATAGCACTCACATGTGTGACCCTTGAGTATATTGTGATATTGGTTTTGTCATCATTTAGTTGTTGTGCACAAAGTCTAATAGACTCCGACTTGTTCAAGCAAGCTATCAAGCCTAGATGACACAAACATTTAGAGGCCCCTATCAAGGAACTTAGGTTAAACAGGTCACAGGAACTCTATATCTAGGTGATAGATTAAAATAAATTTTAATTGAACTCCCATGAATTCACCCTTCATGAAGAGGGTATATGCTTTTCCTTTTGTAACATGATATATCAATTTTGAGTATGGGCGTGGATATAGTCAACTCAAATACTTAGAAATTATGTTCCTTGACTATCCGACTTTACCATGGTGAAATTGACAAAAAACAAATAAGTTGGTTTAGGCATGGCCAAGCATTTTACTCCAGTTTTAGTTTGTCAAGGGGCCCGAAAATATCTCTCTTAAAAAAAGAGGTGCAAATCCCATCTTACATACTTTCCTTCGACAACAACTTCCTTTGAAATTGCATACACCCCTTATAACTACCCTGTTACGGTGTAGCATTAGAATGCAATAAGACATCATGAAGTCCCAGTGTCCTTAATCAAGTACCTCAGGTAAGAAGGACAAGATAACCTTATGAGACATACCTATGATAGTATCCACGAGGTATTCTCAACTGTGGATCATTGTCCAATATTTGTTGTTAACAAACATCCGTGAATTTTGTTTCATCCTCCTCAATTCGTATTGTATCCCAGAATACTCTATCAAACTTCACAATGACGTTATAGCCCTGTTGTCATTCCTCTAACAAGTCGTCACGGACAAATTTGAATAAGCCTTGTTTACTCCCGGATTCCCATAAAACATGAAAAATTGTGAACTTCTTCTAGACTAATTATTTAATCTTTCCATCCCAAACCCATGGATAATTACAAAATCGTATGTCCTGAAGCTATCGCTCACAGTATCTATCTAAATTACTTGTTATATCTAGTTTCGACCATTAACATAACCGGCCACGGTTAAACTCTTTGGAAGTCTAATTTAGTTAATAATAATTAACTAGCATCCTTAATCTGAAAAATCCTAAAAACACAAATTTTCTCAAGTCGAGCTGAGTTGAACTTGAGAGCCTGGAATCTCACAGAAAGATTTATTTTTTTCAATTGTTCATTTACGTGAGACTCTGGCACTCGCCCTTCCGAAATAAGGAGCACACATTGTTGATTACTTCCTCGAGTCGAGCTTGAGCTTGAAAGTTAAAACTCGACCAAGTTCAATTCGAGTTTCAAACTTTAAGTTCTGGTACCGAGCTCGAGCTCGAGCTTAGAAATGTGTCGGCTCGGCTTGGTTCGATTACACCCCTAGTTCCAAGCAGGACACGATAACAGATTTAACTATAGAAGTTGAGTATATTGTCGAATTGGATGTAGCAAAGGAAGCTGTCTCGCTGAGGAATTTTATCATGGATCTACATGTTGTTGCGTGTATCTCTAAACTAATTGCTATATTATGTAATAACTTAGGAGTCATGGCTGAGGCTAAAAAGCAACAAGCTCATCATTTGTCTAGACATATAGAATACTCTAGAGGTATCATCCCACACATGGGGATTATCAGAAGATGAGATGTAAGGATATACAAGATTCTAATGAAAGACAATGTGTCTGACCGTTGACTAAACACTAGCATGAGCTAAGCATGAGACTCGTGCTCATTCTATAGGATTGATATTTCATATACCCTTTAATAATTAAGACCGAAAAAATGCATGGCCGATATCGGGATCAAGTAATAAAATGTGACAATTAAGAATAGACACCTATTGCATGTCTAATATTCAAATTCAAAATATCGTGATGCAAGAGGAAGAGCTTGTATAATTTTTTGTTGCCTATAAATTATGTCTCTGGATATAAGAGATCTTATGACCAGGTTAACCTCCATGGCTGCAAGTGGCTTTTCAAGAAGAAAACAGACATGTATTGAATAAAATCCAACTACATGTTATCGGATAAATATTTAGACGTGATAATTAAGTGTAATTATCATAAAGGTTAACGGAGGTAATTTGAAATTATCTAAACCTAAGGTTTGTGTATTCAAGGATTAAATAGTAAGTTTTTATTTGAATTAAAAACTTGTCTATGTAGGTATTGCTATTGGATTAAAACATAATTCACCAATTTAGAGTTTATAAATTAATCTCTACCACTCACTCCCTCTTGTTGTTTGACGAAAACATACACACACACACTGTGTCGATTTTATATAAACACACATACGTCAGGTTTTCTACTTTTAAGGGTTGAAGCGAGCGCGATCTAGCAACACGGCTTGATGTGGTGCAGTGGTAGTATTATCTCCTTAGCATTCCACGATTTCAGTATTACAGCTTTAAGGTAAAGTTTCTATTCCTTCTTGTTTGTTTTGTTTTTCTATTGAAAGACTGGATCATTGGTTGGAGGTTTTATTACGTTGGCTTCCATTGTGCATGAAAAAGGTTTTTTTTCATCCTTTAAACCCAACATGCATGATGTAGAGAACTATAACATGTTGAAACTATTTGGGGATAACAATTGTCAATTATATGGGAAGAGAGTACATGTGCCAATTATAATTTAATAGGGGGAGTGTTTTTTATAATATAGATAGATTAAAGGAGTTGACGCACAAAAACTTAGGGCCCATTTGGTTAAGAGAAAATGAGGAGAACTAGAATTTAGAATTAATTCCAAGCCGTGTTTAGTTCACAAAATAGAAGAAATTGGAATTGCTAAAGCCTTTCATATCCCTTCGCCAAAGGAACTAACACATCATTACAATAGTGATGAAAATTGGAACAATCCTTTGAAATTATTGTCAAACTTCAAAAAAACCTCACACGCCATCTCTGCTAATCATCTTGTCATCAGGATTTCTTGTTCACCGGTCATCACCGCCCAACATTTCATCTCCATCACAACATTGTCATATGAATTTTCATTGTTGACCTCTGTGTCGCCGATCATCACCATCACCACTATCACCATCACCACTGTCGACCTCATCTTCATTGAATTGTTCTTCTCACTAATCTTAGTTCGTTAGTTTGATTTCTAATCCACTTCAAATGTGTTATTCACTTATTCAATTTCTTAGGTTACCATAACTAGTTCGATTCCTTCACTAATTCGATTTCTAAGCTTCCATCGATTTCTTGGGCTAACATAACCACTTCGATTGTTCAGCGATTCGAGAGTTAATCTAGAAGAAAAACATTTGTTCATATCTATGTTTCTTATATTTAGAAACAGACAATTTTATTATTTGCTATTAATTAAATATAATATAATAGAAAATTTTGTCATTTTCACTAATTATAATTCTGATTTTATAAAATTACAATTTTTTTAAAAAAATTTAAATTTTTTTAAAAAAATTGTGTAAACAACTTAATAAGATGGATGCAATATGCTCCTCCCAGTCCCAGGCTCCCACAAACAAAAGTTACTAATAAAAATCCTGCTTAGATTGAAATTTAGGGCCGACGATAACTGTTCTTCTCTCTCTATCTCTCTCCCGATCTCATCAACCATCTCTCTCTCACACACACATACACTCACACACTCACTCACAAGCACGCATCAATGGCGGCCGCATCATCTCCACGAGAAGAGAACGTATACATGGCAAAACTTGCTGAACAAGCAGAACGGTACGAGGAAATGGTGGAATTCATGGAAAAAGTCGTCGCCGCCGCAGAGGGCGGAGAGGAACTAACTATCGAAGAGAGAAACCTCCTGTCCGTGGCCTACAAGAACGTGATCGGAGCACGGAGAACCTCATGGCGCATCATCTCTTCCATCGAGCAGAAAGAGGAGAGTCGTGGCAACGAGGGACACGTGTCTACTATCCGTGACTACAGATCTAAGATCGAATCTGAGTTATCGTCGATTTGTGACGGTATCCTAAAGCTTTTGGATTCAAAGCTCATCGGATCTGCATCTAGTGGTGATTCGAAGGTGTTTTATCTGAAAATGAAAGGAGATTATTATAGGTATTTGGCTGAATTTAAGACCGGATCTGAGAGAAAGGAAGCTGCTGAGAACACTCTCTCCGCTTATAAGGCGGCTCAGGTTAGGGTTTTCCGGCGACGACTTTGTACTTCGCTAGCAACTGATTGCTTTGTTTTGCTTGTTCCGTTTAGATTTGCCTCATTTCTTGGATGAAATTAGTCATTCAAACCCTTGTGTGGTGCAGATTTCGGCGAGTGAATATATATTAAAATTGTTTTGATTTTTGCAGGACATTGCAAACGGGGAGCTTGCTCCCACTCATCCCATCCGATTAGGACTGGCACTCAATTTCTCTGTGTTCTACTATGAGATCCTGAATTCGCCTGACCGCGCTTGTAACCTTGCAAAGCAGGTGAGTTTTTTTTCCATTTTAGATTAGCGTACAAATATGGTGTTTGAAGAATTAAAGTTATGAATTGAATATTTGGATGTACTTTCAACTGTGTGCATTAAATTTCAATTCCAGGCTTTTGATGAAGCTATAGCTGAATTGGATACCTTGGGAGAGGATTCCTACAAGGACAGCACTCTTATTATGCAGCTTCTTCGTGATAATCTTACTTTGTGGACTTCTGATATGCAGGTATTTGGTGAAATCTTGTTGGAATCCAATCTTACCCCTGTCTATATTTATGCTTATATTTAGGGAAAATGATCCATAAGGTGGTGTTGCATCACAAACACTTTAAGTGTAGTGTATTATAATTATTTCAGTATTTAGTCATTTAAAGTGTTTGTGAGTGTATCAACATCTTAGTTAGATCATAGATGCTGCTAGAAGTGTGGATCATTTATTGTGTGTTAATGCTGATGATCGATTGATTGTAATGTTGGGTTTTAACACAGGATGACAGTGCCGAAGAAATTAAGGAGGCACCTAAGGCTGATGAGTAATGATTTTTTCTTGCTCAAAGACTACCCCGTCCTATCCGACCCGACCTGGTTTATGTTCATGCTTGGTAATTGTTTGCCTTTTTCATTTAAATTGCTACTCTTTAGTTGTAGGAGTTTGATGATTTTTCTTTCTACCCTTTAAACCTCGTGCTTAGTTTTCATTTCCATCCTCTCACAGTTTCCTAATATTAATTTAATGTCTGTGGTTTGAACACAGTCTCCTGCTTCTTGATCTCCATGTCATATTGCTTTTCCTGCATCTTAATATACAAACCTATGTTTAAAGGATTATTGCAGGCTGCATAATTACATAGAAATATATGCACGGGGTGCATTATACATGTTTAATACACAAGTCTAAGAAAAAATAATCGTCAAAAGAAAACATTAGTTTCTAATTTGTATTTCATTTGCCTTGACAAACATCATGTTGGGGTGGGGATTGTCTAACACAATGAATATTTGGAATTATGTTTGGAAACATGATCATTTTGGAATAATATGCAATCCCAGACATCATCTGTACAGTCGTACCCATTACATACAAAAAGAAAACCAAAAAAAAAGTAGACCTATCACCACCACTGTGACTAATATCATGGTGGTCTCATCGCGGTTGAATCACATCTATATTGGAATGGGGTCACAGAGTGAAATGTGTTATTCATGCCTCATGGTGAGCTGCCCCTCTCCTCTTACGGCGCGCTGCAAGTGGTTCCGCCTTCCTTTTTATATGGGCTCTTCGACAGTAAGGGGGAGCTTTTCCGGCAGAGTTGCCCCCATACCATTTGCTCCTTTGGCATTTCTGTCATCAAGTAATGATCGACATGAGTAGCTTATAAAGATGGTGCTTGCATATTTCTTTCACTTTTGGCACATGAAAGCAGGATCCGTATTTCAAAGCCTTCGAAAGCAACAATCAACTCGATAGCTTAAAAGGTTTGTTACTTAAACCTCGGATAAAGCGAGTTTGAGCACTGTTTAATGAGTTACTTACCTGCTAAGGGGGGTCTGGTATCCTGGATTGGAAGTCCTATGAGAGGTGTGCTTAGTTAGTAAACTGGATCAAGTATTAAATTTCTATGAAATCTGTGGGTCTGGGATTTGAAGCACATCTTAATGGCCCTGCATGGTCCACCTACTTTTAACCATGTATTCATAATTTAAGGCTATTGATTCGGGTCGGGTATGTGTTGTGATTGTGTTTGTTTCGACCTATTTATTTTCGTGTCAGATACGGTTCGTGTTAATCTTTTCCGTGTCGGGTTCGTGACGACCCATTTTGGTCTTTGTTTGGCAAATACTTTTTCGGTTTTCAATTACCGTTTTCAAATACTCGAGATCTAAAGCACAGTTAATATATAGCTCCTAGATCTAAAGCAAAAAATTAAATGATCTAAATTACGATAACTAATTTTTATATATTTACATAGCGTGGATTAGAAAATAGTCAAATATTTATATACATGCCACATATTAATTTATATATAAAAAATAAAATTATAAAAAATTTAAATAAGTTAAAACTAAAAATCTAAAATGGTGAACCTTGATTCTTACCTTTGACCGAGTTTGACAAATCACAACACCTCAAGTTTGAAAATTTTCTTTATGATTTATGTCCTTTTTTCTGTAACTCTCATCTCTTGAAAGAAGAAAAGTAGAAAACTCAGAGCACCGAACAAATCTCAAATTTACATTTCAAAACTAGAAAAGTAAAACTACACATTCTCTCTCTCTCTCTCTCTCTCACTTAGTGAGCTCTATGCTCCGATTAGGTGACTATTTCTCCGACATTTATCGCCGTCAACCACCAAAACCACAAAAAAAGGAATTCGGTGTTCGTAAGTCGTTCTCTTGGTTCTTCTCCGGCTCACATGCGGCTGTTCTCTCTCCTTCCAGTGTGTCGTCCACCGAAGACAAAAACACGAGGTGGAATCGAGTTGACGACGACTTCTATGGTTCTAGGGTTTTGTAATCTGATTTCTATTTCTTAAAACATGTTTAGGTTAATCCTGGCGAGCTACCCGCACACCAACGTATACCACGACTTTGAGGGAGGTTAAGAAACCTCCATTCTACAGCCTAGACTTGATTTTTTTAAAAGAAAATACACAATCGGGTCAAAATCAAGTTGGTGGGTCTACTCCAACCCGACCTGATTTTTTCGTGCCAACCTGATTTTTGACCCGTTTTTGGTTCCTGTCACTTTTTCTGCATCCGATTTTATGTCAACCCTGTCAGCCTTAATTCATATATAATTTCTTGCAATTTATATACTTAGTATGTGATATGATACTAATTTTTATGCTTAATTAGTCGATTTCAAATATTTCATTATAATATAAAGGGAATGGATCTATCATGCTAGCGGGTTGCTGTCACACATATACATATTTAAGGTGTGTTTGACAAAACTAGCTGAGGCTGAGACTGATTAATTGATAATTCCAAGCTCAAGCCATAAGTTTAAAATGTTTGTGTGTGATATTAACATGGAACCTTTCTTTATAATTTGATATTTAATTCTAAACATGGTAATCATAACTCGCACGTTGCGAAGAAAAGTAAAAAATGTAAATGTATAAAATATAAACACTAACATTCAAACTCAAAAAAGTGGTTTATTTGGGATTTTAAGTATAGTGAAATGTTATTAGGGCAAATTACATTAAATGTAATGAACTTTGTCTTAGTTACTATTGTATGCAACAAACTTTAAAATTTTAAAAATAATACAAATTAACTTTCATAATCCTATCATTGTAATGCAAACAACTTTTTTATTTGTCTGTTGTTTAGTTACCATTATATACAATGAACTTTGCTATAACTTTCATAGTATATAACAAATTGCATACAATATGAAAATTATGAAAGTTGGCTGTATTATTTGTAAGAAAATAAAGTTGATTGTATATAATGGTAACCAAGACAAAGTTAATTATGTTTTAATGCAATTTGCCCTTATAGAGAATGTACTCGTGACATATATTTTATAACTAAATCGATTCAGGGTTTATATATTTTGTTTTACATATAACATAATATTTAGCATTATTTGTGTTTTTTCAAAAGTTTTAATAATGTTTGGTTTAAATTTATGTATTAGTTATAGCCCACTCATCTTTATTTTGGTATACATTTTAACGTAATATAATGTTTATCAAATAAAATGTACTTTTTAGCATTACAATTTTCAAAAATATATTTTTAGATAAATTAGTATTATGATAAAATTTATACTAAAATATAGATAGAGTAGATGGTAACAAAAAGTATAAAGAGTTGGGATTTCTTAAAACTATCTACTTAGATAATTCAGTATTAGTATAAAATTTAGAGTTAAAGATTTTTAAAAGAATAATTTTTTAGATAAAAATCCTATTACAATAAATTTATATCAAAATATAAATAAATATGAACGATTATAAATTTATATTCATATTTACACTGATATATTAAAAGTTATATATGAAAACAAATAAGGTATAAAATTAACTATTTTAATCATGGTTATTACGATCTCACCAACAAAAAACGTACTGGATCGTATTTAGGATCGTAAATAGGCAGGATCGTAAAATCGTTTTAAGAATACTTTAGGATCGCAATACAATCACAAAATCTCACTTTTTTTTTACATTTTTAAATTATTACTATTATTAACATTTTTATTTTTTATATTTTTTTGATTATTACTATTATTTTTAAAATTTTTAAGTGGTCAACCTTGTGTTAAAAATAATTGTTCGCAGTTTTCAACTTTATATATGGCACATTTTTTATTTTTCTTTTATTAAAAGAGATAGAGGCTGACGAAAAAAGGATTTTTTATGAAATAAGGAATTAATATTATGAATAGTGTGCTCTAGATTTAATGATTGTGTTTTAGAGTCACATATTAAATTTTATTATGATATGTAAACCAATGACTTGTGGTGAATTTTATCTATGCACTTAATATTCAAATTTGGGACAGTTTGATGTAATATTATTTTAAATATTAATGTTTCATTCTCTCGTAAAAATGTTATATAATTGGTTTTTGATAAAAATTATAGCATATAAAAAACTAAAAAACCTATAGTGGCTTGTGGTAGGATCTTACGATCTCGATCTCAATCTTACGATCCGATCCTGCAAAGATTAAAACGATCCTAGATAAAATAATCTTTGAAATATGATAATAATGAATAGGAAAATATTAAATACACAAAAAATAGAAAGCAAGTTGAGCCTCCTAATGCCTCTACTCCCTCTAGGTAGCATGTAGGAATAACCCAAAAAAAAAAACTATTGTTAAGAATGAAGTGCTTAACATGTCACTAAATTAAATTGCAATAGCTATTAACCCTATGCTAAAGAGATATATGTTCATTGAATAGTAACCCTTCCTTCTAAATGTTAAAATATTAATGTATTATATATTAATGTGAGATGTAGTCAAAGAGATCTAACGTTCCGCTCTCTACTGTGGATTAAATAGTTTTAGAGCCTGATTGTTAAAATAGAATGATTAAGCACTGAATGATTATGTGGTTTGAATAATTCAAATGCTCTGAATGAATCTGCCTTTGAATGTGACAAACTGTTTAAAAAAGGTTCTGAATGAACAATCTGAATGATGCAAATTACCATTTTAACCTTAATAGTGATATATTATATTATAAGATATGATTGTTTATTAAGGCAATATGTGAAAAAAGGAGTATTAGGGTAAAATATTTGGTGCTTAATTATTCAGAATGTACTTTGAGGTAGAATGATTCAGCATCGTTCTTCTGTTTCATTCATAACAGTCTGTTATGGTAATATCATAGATGAATCACTCAACTTCCTGATCTGTCAATTCAATGAAAAACACAACTATTTAAATAGCTTTACAAGGATTCAAATAAGGAATTAAATGACGGACAAAAAACCTCCACTACGTTACCCATGATTCCCTATAAACTAGTCCAACCATAAAGACCCTAATAGAAAGTAATAAATAAGGACAATTATAATGTGCATAATCACTTGCAGACATGAACACAGACGTGGGCTGAAGCCCATTATTTTACTGGACTCTAAGAAACAGACATAACCCATTACATATCCTCCCCTAAACTGAAGATGTGTTACACCCTTCAGTTTATCCTTCTACTTTACGAACTCCCAGCTTCTTCCTCATTTTCATGAACACGTCTAACTTGACCGGTTTTGTCATGATGTCAGCAACTTGATCAGCAGTAGAACAAAAACTCAAATGCACCTTTTCTTCATTAACCAAGTCTCTCAGGTAGTGATAACGTACATCGATATGTTTGGTTCTTCTATGCTGCACTGGGTTCCTAGAAAGCTTGATAGTGGAGCTGTTGTCACATTGAATATCAATAGTGTCAATGACTTCATTACTTATTTCTTCCATCAGACCCTTAAGCCACATACAATGACTAGCACAAATTGTTGCAGTCACATACTCTGCCTCCGTGGAAGAAAGTGTCGCAATATCTTGTTTTCTTGAACTCCAACAGATGGTTGCATGACTGAGAATACATGCATATCCAAAAGTACATTTTCTGTCCTCCACATCTCTAGCATAATCACTATCTGTGAACACTTGCAATTTTCTTCCACCCCATTGATCATAGTGCAACCCATAATCATAAGTTTCCTTAACGTACCTTAGGATTCTTTTGGCTAATTGCATATGCTCTTCTCTTGGATTTGACATGAATCTTGAGAT
>JAUEJL010105277.1:0-12923 GCA_032274825.1 Drosophyllum lusitanicum | reverse complement strand
TCTGTTTATACGCTGACTACTCAGCCTAAGCTGACTAGTCAGTCTATAACAGACTTACATAATTCCTAACATTTAACTTATCATCTATACATAGCTATGGTTTGTCTCATCAAATCTACCTATTCTAGACATGGGACTAACAATATATATATTTGGTACAAAAACATTTTGCTCGAGTCTCAAAACGGGTATTACATTATGTTTGTATTTAACCCCAATTCTATAAACATTTATTATTGCGTACTCAATATATATATAGTACCAAAAAGAAAATTTGCTCAAGTCTCAAAACGGGTATTACATTATGTTTGTATTTAACCCCAATTCTATAAACATTTATTGTTGGGTACTCAATCTGGGACTAGCATAACTCATTAAATATTATTTATGTAATGTTCTTGATTCAATCGAACGACGCAAATGATAACTACACATCATCCACCAATGAGTCATAACATACATGGCATAAAATGCACCTATGACAACTATTCTTTGTCTCAAAGGCGATTTTGCCATCTACACATACAAATATAACAAAATTCATAACAAGTAAAATTTCATATCCAGCAAGATTCATAAACAACAATAAAGTTTATTCAAGCACATCTACAATTTTGCCATCTATTGTACATTAACTTTACCATCTAAACATTAAGCATGAAAGGAAAGAACAAGAAAGGAATTTAACTTATCAAATGTGGAATTTAACATGTCATATTCTTTTCTAAACATGGGATGTTCATCTAAACAAATTGAGAATCAAAGTAATGCTTTATTATTCACTTGACATAACAAATCAAGAAACAAAATGAGAATCAAAGTAATGTTCTATTATTCTTTTCTGTCAAAATCTTTTCTCTTGGGTTGCCATCTAAACAATTTGACAATTTTAGAATCAAATTAATGGTCTATGTGCCTACATTGAAACAATTAAATTGGCATGTGAAAACTAATGGTCTATTATTTACTTAACCATGACAAATTGAGAAAGATTGAGAAAGAATCTGACAAATCGAGAATCAAAGTAATGGTCATGCTTTGTTCATCACCACCATATGTTTATCAAGTGGATGTTGGGGGGAGGACGATGAGAGATAGAGAGATACCTTAAGGCTGATCGGTGTCAGCTGGGAGGAGGAGAAGCCGAAGGACGGTGGTCGCCGCTGGAGGTTGATGGTGGAGGTTGCTGAAGGAGGCGAGGGTGGGGAGGAGAAGGCAACAATGGGAAGGAGGTCGGCAGTCTGCGACAATGAAAAGGATATTGGCAGTGGCGACGATAGGAAAGAGGCTTGAAGGAGGCGACGCTAGGAGGCGAAGAGAAAGAATCGTTGCCCTCTTCTCCGTGTTTTTTTTAATCCCTAGAGAATTGAGAAGGGGATTCCCCCCATTTCCTTCCTTGTGGTGGAGAAAAGAAAATAAAGAATAGAAAATGATCCATTTCTCCTTTTATAATCCTCACATGTAACCAAACAAGGTATTTCATTTCCATTTCCATTTCCTACCCCCGATTTCCTCTACCAATCACCCCCTTAATCCCCACTGATTTCTCCATCAAGAAATCTCCTTTGCATTTTATTCTTTTTATATAAGGGTTTGTTAATTTAAAAATGTTTCAATTAGTTTTTAAATAAGCCTAATTGTAATATGTCATTTCGAAAGAGTTTATTAAACGATTTTAAGCTTATTAATCTAAAATTACTTAATTACTCTCCCTATTCTCCTATTTTTCCTCAATGTTAAATACTCTAAGAACTTTAATATGTAAGCATATATATATTTTTTGTGTCAATTCATCTCTATTCCTATTTTTCCTCAATGTTAAATACTCCAAGAACTTTAATATGTAAGCATATATATATTTTTTGTGTCAATTCATCTCTATTTGTAAATAACTTTAAACTAATAAGTTATAGCTAATTCAAACAAAATACTAACTATTAAGCTTATTAACCCTAAAATAACAAGCTAAACCAAAGACCCCTTATGTAATTTCCTTTCACCACTACCGACAAAGATGAGCCTAAATTAGCTAAAAGTGTTGAATCGTAGAAAAATCTGTACTCATAGCAGGGAAAAAATGAAAACTTAAGGCTCTTATGCGCTCCTATATATAAAATTGAGTAAATTACTAATCTCGTCCTTGTGGTTTGCACAAAATTTCGGGTTTCATTCTTTAGTTTTTAAAACACATAATTTACATTCCCGTTACATATTTGATCCTTTATACTAACTGCTGTTAGCTTTTTTGTTAAACTAAAGGACGAAAAGTGAAATTATGAGCGTGACAAAAATTATAATTTACTCTATAAAATTTTAGCATAGTCCTAGCAGAAAAACGAAACTTAGAGCTCATGTATGTTTTCCAGTTTCTTAGGCTAAAAACCGTCATTTGAAATAATCTAAATAAAGTTCAATAGCGGACGGTAATTGGAACTCATGTATTCTTTTCCCATTTTATCTTTTTCTATAGTCCTGTTTAAGTCCATATGTAGAGGATTCGTTCTACTTAACAAAATTAACTAACTAAGTTAGGTTGAGTTCTTTGATCAGCTTGCTAGAGTCTCGTCATTGTCTTCTAGCACCAGAACGATATGGTGGTGGCACATTGGCAAGTTTATTTTTGTCGGCATCAATGATGGTAGTGGCAATGAGGAAGACAAACGATGTTTAATAGTAATATTAGTAGTAATGGTGGTAGTAATAGTTATAGTAGACCCAATCGTAGTCTTCGTAGCTTGATTAGCAGTAGTAATAGAACCAGCGGTAAAGGTAGCGGTATCGGCATGTGTAGCAATAGCGGTACTCGTAGTGCTAATAGTAATAGTGGAGGTAATGGTAATAGTAGTAGTAACAACAATCTAGTATAACAAATTAACAATAAGATGAAAGTTCAAATTTTTACTTGTTACCTAATTAACTTATTTTAAAATTTAACAACAATCTAGTATAACAAATTAACAATAAGATGAAAGTTCAAATTTTTAGTTGTTACCTAATTAACTTCTTTTAAAATTCACTCATTGGTATATATTAAAAGTTCCGTACATTAAAATATGTATCTTTTATATAAAGTTAGAAACACAATAACAAAATGTAAACTTTTATACATTTTAAAAAAGTTCTTCCAACTGTTTTTAACGAAAATTTATTTTTACTAAAGTTAAAACTACTAAGATACTAGTAGTACAACAAAACTACAAGGACAATGAACCCTAACTAACCAAATCAAAAACTAATCGGACCAAATCAAAAGGTGAAACCATCAACCTAAACCTAACACTAACAACCCACAAAAGGGGAGACACGAACTTGAACCCACACGAACACAAACAAACTGGAACTCGGGCCTTGAACTCAAACTTAAATAAGAGCAATGATCTTAAAACAACGACGACCATGATTACTAACCGGAGCAACAAACACAAACTTGAACGAAACATTCCGATCTTGACCCTTTGAAATCGAACCTGGACCCTTGGACCCACAAACCCGAACTGGAGCAACATCCCTTGGACCATGAACATGACCTTTGGGTCCACAAAACCAAACTAGTCCCAACCTTGACTCGAACTGAACTCAAACCATGTACACCCTCCAATCCACAAACACGAACTCGAACCAACCTAGAAACACTCAACGAAAACAAATGGATCTTGAACAAACAACACTAGATCTTGAATAAACAGAATCACGGATCTTGAAACTCCCGAACATCGACTACGGATCTTGAACAAATAAGGGAAAGTAGGTGGTAACAGATCATGGAACATCTGATATCAAACGAAACAACCTTGGAAACTCAAACTCGAACTACATATCCCAAACCAACCTTGATCAAACGAAAATGAGGACCTACCTGGCATAGGGAAACAACGACCGGATCTTTGAACAATCATGAAAAACTCGAACACAAACATCCTTGAAAACTAGAACTCGAACTACAGATCTTGAAACAGCCTTGACCAACGAGAAGCAACCTTGAAAACAGATCTTGAACTCGAACGACGGGAACAAATCTCGAACAATCTTGAAAACTCGAACAACGGATCACGAAACAAGAAACGAACGGGAACCAACCTTGAAAACAATAGTTCTCGAAACAGCAATCCCACGAGAACCAACCTTTATCAACAAATCTCGAACAACCTTGAAAACTCGAACTCAAACTCATAACAACAACAAATCTTGAACATATACACGGACCAAAGGGAACCAACCATGAAAAGGGGAGGTTCTCTGGACCGCCAACTTACACCGACGGCTGGAGAAGGGCGGCTGCGGCAGTGTTTTAAAGTTAGGATTGGGGACTTGAGGGCGAGAGAGGGTAACTGGGGTGACCGAAGTACGTTATTACTGGTTTCATCCTGAAATTTTTTTCCTAAACTTACTAAACTAGTTTGTTTCAAACAAATTTCCCATTACAAAATATCTTGATTTAACCATCACAAAACTGGATTAATTGTAATTTCAAAAATTATTTGTATTTAAAATAATAAAATTAACATGAAAATTTACACTGTATTGATTACATATTATTATAATTATATAACCTTTTTGTATTGGGTAACTTTAACTGAGTTATGTACCATTGAGATATCTAGCTTGAATGTTAAAAAGCAGTAGATGTTGAAAAACTCTAGAATAATAACAATCATGAGGATAAAACTGAATGTGACAAATTCCCAAAATTATGACCAATCCAACATAATTTACAAATAATATTCTTAAGCATTTTATACAATAATAACACAAAATTACTATAATTTATTTCAGTGTAATAGCAAACAACATAAAAGAAATAGAAAACTCATAAAACATAAATCAATACCATCAGTGAGTTACTGGAACATCCACTGAGTTATGTACCACTGAGTTGACTCAGTAAGACCAAAAACCAAAGGCTTGATCATCACCAGGGAGCCCAAGATAGTACGAGTTCACCGAATTTGGGTCCATCGAACCATCACTTTGTTCTTGTTCAAATACATACGATGAATCAGCTCGTTCGACAATCGATGTGTGAACCACATTCTCGTACTCAACATTTTTCGATGTGAAATTACCATTTTGCCCATATCCCGTATTCATATTCTTTGATATATCTTCTTCAGGAATATGTTGGCATAGTTGTGGCTCAGACGGGCTTTTAGTACTCGATGAATCCGAGGTTCCCTTCTCTTGAAGCATCAACTTATCACTTAATTCATCAACCTAAAACAAGAATTCAAATCAGATTAAGCACTTTTTAACGATCCAAAATCATGTAATCGATGTTTTATTTAAATTTATGGGAAAATGGTATATATCCAGCTAACAACACCTAAGTTAGGTGTTACGTAACTTAAGTGTTATTAACTACATTATTATTTCTTTTTAAGTTTATTACCTCGGATTTTAGTTTTTCCTTCTCTTTAACAAGATTCTCATAGTTGGCTTTGAGTTTATTGTAACTTTCTTGCAAATCATCGTAGTCTTTCTCAAGCTGTTTGTTCTTCCAACGTGCACGACGATTTTGAAACCAGATTGCAACCTGTCTTGGCTGCAACCGGAGATCTTTGGCTAGCTGAATCTTTCGATCTGGCTCAAGCTTGTTATCTGCCTCAAAACTTTTCTCCAAGAATCGTACTTGGTCAGCTGTGAGCCTCCTTTTCTTCTCAGGCTGGTGAAAGTATTCATCATATTCATCATCTACATTGTCTTCATGATCATATGATTGAAAAAACTGTCCCCCGGATCCATCACCTCTATCCTCAAAACTTAGCATTGATCGCGAACCTAAAACGATTATTTTCTTCGATGATCAGGAGAAACATTCTAGATTTCGACATAATTTCAGAATTTCGACTAGATTATATGTTATTAAACCCCAATTTCTATAATTCAGGAAAAAGTATTTCCATTGTTAATAATAACAGGAAAGATCAATAAAGTTTTAGGTCAAATTGAGTATTGATCATAAAAAGTCAACCACCATGATTCATGATTTCGTGATCTTGTAAATCAAACATTCAAACCCATGTATAATTCATATTGAACAAGAAAATTTATTGTCAATTTGTGATTAGAAGGACAAACACAGATGACTCTTCTGATAATTAAAGCTTCAAATAAGATTATCCGCAGACTAATTACTTTTTATGGAATAGTCAAATATAAATGATTGATCTACAGGGAATCCAATTGGGCGTGGTAAAATCAAGACGAAAAGAAATTTAAAAACTGGGCACCTGAAAAATCATCATGAAATGATTATGAAGCAATCAAACAACTTTTCAATTATATTAAACAACACCCAATTGGATCTGCAGGCAGTCAACACAGACTACAAAGTCAAGATAAAAAAGTCAACAGATGTACAGAATGTTACCCTGAAAAGCAGACGATCGGGAAACGAAGAATGGATCAACAGCGTTAAGAGAAGAAGAAGAACAATGAACCCTTTTGTTCGTCAGTAAAACAGAGCCACCAGCGTCGCCACCAGAAGCACCACCGTAAAGAAAGCTTCGAGCTGTCATGGCTTCGCACAAAAAAAAAACCACCCACTACAACTTGGGAATTCAACACTCAATCAACCATAAATCTCTGTGGGTTTTCTTTAATCTTAAATTAACAAAATACTTGATATATTATGGAATTATGAAGAAGTGTTTTCAGTAAAACTTGTGGCGGAAGAAGCTGGTGATGATGATCTCAGTGATATGGGAAGTATGGGAACACCTGGTGCTTTCACCCATCACAGCCAAAACTCGCCGAAGGGAAGACAGAAACCGGCCGATGAGAGATGAACGGGGAAATTGTCAGAAATTGGTGAAAAAGAAAGAAAGTTTTTGAAAAACGATTTTAGTTTTGATTGGTATATAGATTGAAATTGTGAAAATTGAAGAAGAAATTGAAAATAATGGAAGTATGGAGGAAGAACAGTTGAGGCGTGGGGTGATGTGGGATTCCTTTTGGTTGGATGAGAGTGTAGAAGGAGCAAGTGAATTTCGTTTCTTTATAACATATGCCCCTCACTATTCGGATCTTATAATGGATTTAATATTTTTTTTATGCCCGTAGACTTATTTCTTGAGGTAAAATCAAATTATTTGTAGATTTTTTTTTCACAAAACAATCTTTCTAATCTTTTAACTAATAGAAATAAAATTTATTAGACATATCATAACTATTGATTGATAGTGAACGTACACAAAGACCAAGGAGTTAAAACATCCCAACCATAACTATTGGTTGATAGTGTACCATGGAACCTTCTAACCACACGTGGTTATCTTTACGCATTTAGCCCGAAGGATAATTATATTAGTTAATTCAGTGTAGCTAAAAAGTATGAGCCACGCCTCTCACGTGCTCCACCCGGAGGGTACCGCCTGAAATGTTATGAACGAGCTATAAATAGCAATCTAAAGATAAATGTCACTGATTTTCTTTTGGTATCCATGGCTGATTTGAGTGTCGGAGGGTTTATCGTTGGAGGTGGGGGGGGGGCTTAACGATTTTCTAGTTTTGTAGATATTTGGCCAGAGCATGTTGTGGAGTTACCATAGGTCCACCTCTTTTTCAAGTTCTAGCCCTACATTGACTTTTTTTAAACCGCTTCATCATTCCGGCTTCCGATGATCAATCAAATGGCACACCCCATGGGAACGAGAGCTTTAAACCATTTGAATGCCTCATCCTTTCAACACCTAAACATATTTTTGACGGGATTCTTATCTATCTACATAATCGTTTTGCAAGTTTCCTATACTCTCGAGTTTTTATATGGAAAATTCAACAATGATAACAATTTCATCAACATTCTTTCCTTAAGCGACGTCCTCTAAATGATTTCACACAATTAATATGATATTACTTGTATGTAAGGGGTGTTTATCAATGCCGTATTAACAATGAATTGTTCCATGGTGTTCTCATGTTTCACATTCTAAAACTTACATTTCAAATCTAATTATCCCTTATACCAGTAACATCGAAATAAATATCTTAACTATTAACCTTATTGCCTGATATATCACTGTTAGTGTATGTGCACTAGCCAGTGAACACGTGTTACCTTGTGTGATTTTATAAGACACTAAAAGGTGACACTGCTTAACAAGATCCATTATTAGATGACTCCCATTGTTGTGTGAAAATAAATAATTAGATGAATTAATTATTAGAAGAAATAAATAATAAATAGCAATTTATTATTTATGATGAAAGCTAACTAAATATTATTTTAATATTTAATAGTTGATTAATTAATAAGTTTATTAATGAGTCATTTGTTAATTACTCAAACATAAGGGTTTTTTCTTGGTTGAGTAAAACTTCTTTAAATTAAGACATGCTTTATCTTAATAGGTTTAAACTTGAGCTTTAGATCTGTTTAAATAGGTATTAAATCTATGTTTAATCATAATTGCAAATTAAAACCTAAAACTTCTCTCCCTTTTTTTTCTTGTTTTCGGCCGTCACACACAACACAAACCCATTCGGGTTTTGTGTCGATCGAACACAACCACACACACACATACTTTGGTTTAGAGTTTCATGATTGGAAGTTTTTGTGAATTCCTAATCTAGTCTAGCAACACGGTTCGTGATCGTGCAGTAGAGGTGTAAATCCCGTTAGCATTCCAAGAAATCAAGTTTTGCTAAAAGGTAATTCGTTTATCCTTTTTCTCGTTCTTAGTTTTCTTATTAACTATATTGGATCACCGGTGTGTTTGATAATAAATTAACAATTTTTATTCTGTTGTGCATGCTCATCTGATATTTTTAAACTTTAAAAATCCAATAATGGTACAAGAGACACTTCTATTCTCAATAGATTACAATTTAGATTAATGTATCATGAAAAGGTTTACTATATCAAAGTTTGGGTCTTTATTGATCTTGGACTATAAAATTAAAAGTTAATAATTTTATAAGATAAAGTTTTAACCTTTATTGTTTTAGATTTATTTAGTATTTAAAATTGTTGTTTTTGTTTTCGATCGGGATCAAAAACCGAAGTGGGCTTCGGCCCACAGCCGTTCAACTGCAAGCGTAGTTGGGCTAGTCATGAGTGGCTGGGCTTCGGCCCAAGCCATTCGGTTTGGCGAGAAGGAAGGCTACATCATAATACCTTTTCGATGCAATAAGCTTCGCCCCAAATTGGGTTTTTGGGTTAGTGGGCTTCAGCCCAAGTTTCTTGTTTGAGGGTGACGGTCTCGACCCGAGTCGAATACCCGAGTGTGGGTTCAGATGATAGGTTTTAATCATAGTGAATTCACAAGTTTTGGATTCAAGTTTTAAAATTATTATTTTGAGTTATGATTTATATATATATATAAAAGTCAGGTATAAACTTAAAAATAATTCTTTTTATTTTTATCGTATCTAAACAAGTTAAAAACTTTATTAATAAATTTGGTGGTTTTTGATTAGTTAGTTGAAACGAAGTAATTTATCAAGTTTTAGATATAAAAACCAGTGTTGCTTGTTTTTGTGTTGTTTAAGATGCCTAGCTAAGTCTTTATACCACTTATAGCCCCTATTCTATTTTTTAAGAGAATTCGTGCGTGCCATCGATAAATTTATAATATTATATTTTTAGGCTTTTAGAAATAGAATAAAATATTAGAATTCACTTTATCATTCGAGTCAAGATGAGGAGCAAAGAGCTAGTTATGGATGTTGGAGCCAGTGAAAGCACTAGATTCTTGCAATGTTTGTTGTTTATCCACTTAGGTTTAGATCTTCGGTTTTTTGTTTGGCTCACAAAACCGACATTAGTTAAAAGCAGTCTATGGCATCGTTGTTGTTTTGTTTGTTTGCATATTATTGTTATATGTCTGGTTGTGATTTACACGATGAAATAAAATTGTTTTAATAACTCAATTATTAAAATGTTATATATTCTAATAAGTGTTTTAAAATATATATTATAAGACAAAACATTTTTTTGACTTAAAGGATGTATAGCAACTTTTATTTGCATTTAAATCATAATTTCAAAAGTATTTGAAATAAGAAAACTGGCTATAAAGTTTTTCTAAACCTAAACCCTTTTAAAAATCTTACGTCAATAGTGTATCTAAAGGTCCACCTATCTTGCTTAACGTACATTGGTGCTTTGATGTGCAAAACCCGTGAGTACCATTTGTGAAACTTTGTGTGGCATAGGGTGAGGCTTTGCGATTCCCTAATCGTTGATGGGCTAGAGGTCACTGTTTTAGGTGGTGCTATCTATTGGTGATTCTCGGGAGTCCGGACCTAATGCAATATAATGAGACTAGAGCATGCACGGTTTTCGTATCAAATATCCTTGTAATGCCCCATTTTTTAAATAAACTCGGAAATAATAATTCATAAGTCAACTATCAAAAACTTATAGTTACAATCATCCAAAATTTCAGAGTATATAATATACAAAATAACGGAAGCTACATATTAAATGTTTCATCATTAAATTCAATTAAAAGAAATGCTGATGATTTGCCGTCACGCGGGAGCTTTCCTCTTGTCCTTACCCGAGGAACTTAAAAAGAAGTAAAAAACAACAGGTAAGCTTAAAGCTCAGTAAGCAACACATCACTCATACCCGATGACCGCCAATACAACATCACATAACTACACAGAAGGCCCCCTCGGCCCCTATGTCTAGAGACATCAATCAAATGCTCCACTCGACCTCGACACCCATCAACATTAGATAACCCCCTCGATTATTGAATTCACAAATTAATCAAACAACAGATTAGCAAGCACATAATCGCATAACTAAATAATAACACAGATATACAGGTCGCATCAGAAAATAAGAGTTAGTGAAACTCACCTGATTCGTAGTTTAAGTATTAACTACCATTCTCCTAGCGGGTATTTAGAAATTACTCAACTACCATCAAATGCTACCATTCTCCATCACATTGTTCTTATACACCATCGACACACTAATCTCTTTGTCGTTTGCTATCTACACATCTAAGGGAGTATCTAACTTAACTGGTACAGGTTTAAGATTCCTAGAACAAGCATATGATACAAAAGATCTGCTAGCACCCGAGTTAAAAAGTACAAGTGGTGGTGTGGAGTTCAAAAGATAAGTTCATGCGATGACATCCGGCTTAGAGCTGGCTTCCTCCGCTATAAGTTGAAAGGTGCAACCCCTTCCCATGTTGGTTTCTAGCTTCCTACCATACCCTCCATCAGTTATCCTTAGAGTAGCTAGTGCAACAGCCTTGACTTCCCCTACAGCTAACTTTGGGCATTCATTTCTCATATGTCCTAGCCGGTAACAGTTGAAACAGATCTTTGTTGTGGATTCACAATCTTTGCTGATATGGCCCGACTGGCCGCACTTATAACATCCTGAGGTCAAACACTTCGAACATATCAGTGATTCTTTCCTCCGGTTTGGTCTACCCCAGAAAGCTTTGTTTTCTTTGTTGTAGTACCCATATGTTCCACCTACTCTTTCCTTATCTCTCAGTTTCCTACTTTTCCAACTCTAACTCTCGTGCCCTAGCAGCACCCATCATCTATTCCAGTGTCCGGAACTTGCTTGAATTCACGAACTCTTTGATTTCCATCTTTAGTACCCCGATGTAACTGAAGATTTTCATCTTTTCATTTGCAATGTACTCGGGGAAAATCGAGATTTCTCTAGAAAGATCATGTTAAGTTCGTTAATCGACTCAGTAGTTTGCTTCGTAGCGAGAAACTCATTGGTAATCCTTCCTACCTCGACCTGAGGCATGAAACTATTCATGAACAATTCCTTGAATTCATCCCAAGTCGATTCAAGTAAGGGTTCTCCTTTCTGTTGGACTAGTAGCGCCCACCAGTCCTTGGCGGCTCCCCGAAGGAAATTCAACACAAATAGGACATTGCGGTCCGCATAGCAAAAACCGGTGCGAAATGCACATTCAACTTGAGTCACCTATCTGGTACTGGCTTCCGGGTTTGGCTTCCCCTCGAACACCGGAGGATTGCAAGCTAAAAAGTCATGGTAGCTATAACCCCCGATTATCTCCCGATCGCTTCTTACATTTTCTTGTTGGCGGTTTGCCTCCCTAACATCCATCACACGATTCACTTCCTCCGCCACAAGTATCCTCATCTCATCCCTCATCTAGGTGAACAGGTTGGGAAGTATTTGCTCTAGTGTCTTCCCTATCTTAGATATGATTGTCTTGGTCACATTGGGCTCATGAAACTCGCCCTCAGCTTTGGTGTTCATAACCGGTGGTGTTCTAAACACTGGTTTTTATGGCTTCCCATGGGGACTTGAGTCACCCATTACTCTCGTTGAATCACCATCTTGGGGGAAGGTAGTTGCTCCCCCAACAATAATCATGTTTCTGTTGTTCCTTTTGGTCACCATTTTGAAGAACTGACAATGCACAATAAATCAGGAAAGCATTATCAAGCACCCTCTTTGGCACTATATTTGTCCACATAACCACGTTTTTACATCATACTATAACTCAAGAACAGCCTAGTCACTCTAAGGCAACTCTATTATTAGGTACACACTTATCACAAGTAACCCCTCACCGGATTCACAAGATTTCTTGTGACTTTGATAAGTTCCAATATGTATCGTGTATCTTTAATAATATGGGCCCTTATATTATTGCTAATAAACTATACACACAAGATCTTAGCATTACCAATTGGTCTGTCCATTCATTGGTTTACGTCATGTATCATTTAATGGTCTAGTAGCACATAAGTGTTATATGCTGACACCAAAACAGTTGAAACACATAGGCTTAACGTATAGGCCATCGTAAAACTATGCTAAGAACCCTAATTGTATGCATACAGAATCATCATGCATCTTACAATAATTCATATAAGTCATAAGATTGTTGGGATTCCATGGGGATCAAAGCACGCAACGGAAGCAATAAAAACACACAACAAAGATCCCATGAAGTCCCAAT
>JAUEJL010105266.1:0-12923 GCA_032274825.1 Drosophyllum lusitanicum | reverse complement strand
CTAATCTTGGTCATTTAAGTGGTAAGTGGAATTCATGGATAAAAAGCGTGGGGGGTTTGAGTGTGGCAAGGGGCATGTAAGGAATTCATGGGTGATCAATCCAATTGAAGGAGGGAGAATTGGATGGATAAGATTGGTTCTCGCAGTTCTCGTTTGAACTCTCTCCTATATATATATATATGTGTGTGTGTGTGTGTGTTTGCGGGTTTGGGGACGGGTTCGGGGAACCGAGGGTATCCCCACTCCCGCCCCCATCCGCGGTCAAATCGGGGTCTGAGATCGGGTTTCCCATCGGATGCGGGTTTTTTTTGCCATTTGTACATTTCAAGCACTCAACTTTAAGTATCGATATCTCATTTATATAAACCCCGTTTCGGACACACTATATATTGTTTAGAAGTTCTCTCACAAAGGAGAACTCAAACCCACTAAGGATTAATTATATACAAACATATATATGTTTTAAGTGTATCCAAAGCTAGTAGAAACTCATACTTTTTACTAAGTTTTCCAACAGTATTTTTGTCATAAAATTTTATTAACACACTTAACCTTCTGTGCATCAAGAAGAAAATAAACTCTCAAAACAGTTTATGTTGTATTAGTAAAAGACTAAACCTGCATCTGATGCCTTATTCTCAAAGTCCAAACCTCCTTTTTTTTGTGTTGTATTAGTCATGTTTTATATAAATTAGATGAGATATTATTATAAATTTTTTATGAAACTGTTACTTACGGGTTGTAAACATTTAATTATATCCAAGATGGAGACTACAGTAGCTAAGGGTAAGCCGGAAAAACCCCATAAAAAACATGTTTATACATTTTTGACAGATCGATCGTCTATTATTGTTATAGCATATTTAGTGCAGAGTAAAATGTGGACTCTTGAATGCGCACCATAAGTTGAGTTAAGTCATGCTTAAAGAAAGAAAAAAAGATCAAACTCTTGATGACATGCTAATTCTTTTATTCTCTTTTTAGGTATATAGACGCAATTGGGTATCTTCGTATTCAAAGAATTTCTTGATGAATGCTGCCATTCTTGATGAATGTGTCAAATTTTAATCACCCTTTTAAGATTTATTTACCAACGTCCTAATCTCCAAATTCTAGACCAAAAACGAAAACCAGAACTAAAAACCAAAAATCTTCAAAAGCGGACAACAAATCGAATGGTTTGGTTTTTCAAAAATAGAATATTTCCATTTGGTTTCGTTTTATCGAACCAAACTAAACCAAACACACCCTTGGTAGTAGCAAACTAAACCTCACGCGCTAATTAAACTAGTAGTAAAATTCAAATAAAAAATGGCGCATAAGGTTATCGAAATTATTAGCCCCAACCTTACTTAATACTTAGTACGTCTGGCATTTCAGGTAGTGTTGTTAAATGGATCGTGTCATTTTTGTGTTGCCTTTTCAAATCGACCCAATTTAGTTGTGTCCGGTTTGCTTCATATCACTTAATTTCGTGTTTCGGATCAAGTTGTGTTTCGTGTCGATCCATTATCCAAAGTATAAAATTATTGTTGTGTTTTGGAACAAAAACATTTTAATTTAAAGTCCGCTTTTGTGCATTCATTTCCCGAAAAAATATTATCGACTCAACTTTGAAAAACTAGCAATTGGTGTATGGTTACCTTTTTGCTATTGTATATACTCAACTTTGAAAACTACCATTTAATGTATCAAACATTGAAAAACTACCAACTGATGTATTGTTACCTTTGATAGCAGGTTACAAGTGTGACTCGCAGGTCATTCTTTTTTTAAACATATTTTAATTAAAAATTAGCATTTAATTATTATTATTACTATTATGTTAAAGCAAGTTTCTGAGTATAGTTTCCATTGATTCAATGTTTGTTCGTCGATTCAATGTGTGTTCGAGGTTCGTTCTATGATTCAAAGGTTTGTTTAGGGTTTCGATTGAAGGTCGATTAGCGTCTAATTCAAGGCATCACTTGCGGGTTCCATCTGATTCAAAGCTTTGTTTAGGGTTTTGATTGAAGGTCTTCTCTACGATTCAATGGATTTCTTCAACCGATGGTTGTTTGATGGTTGTAATCCATGGTTCAATCGATTACTAAAACAACTGATCGATTCAATTTGGGCGATACCAAGGTAAGTCCGTTTTAGGGTTTCGATTTCGTTATAGGGTTTCGATTAATCAAACTCGTCTAATCTTGTACTTACAAAGAGCATCAATTTCTTTTGTTTTAGGGTTTCGATTATTATTCCCAGATTGTTTTTAGGGTTTCTTCATATGAACCCAGATTGGGGTTTCTTCATACAAACCCAGATTTGGGTTTCTTCATACGAATCAAGACGGGGTTTCTCATACAAACCAAATTGGGATTTCTTCAAACGAGTGTTTCTTCAATCATCATATTTGAGTTTTTGATTGTTTTCCAAATTTGTGTTCTTTATCTTCGGGTCCAGATCTTCAAACGAATTTTTTCCAGATTTATGTTTCTTCATTCGATTTTTTCCATATTTGTGTTTCTTCATTTGAAACCATCAAGTAATTACAGATATAAATGCTCAATTTAAGTTACAAATTGGATATTATCTTTTGTTCAATGTGATGTTCATACTGAAATTATGAAGATGATGAATGTTCATATGTTAATTACAAACTAATAATAATAATAATAATAATAATAATAATAATAATATTTTTGTATTAAAAATAAATCAAAATTCAGATTATTACCTGCAACCTGAACAATAGGTTTTCCAATACATTAATTGGTAGATTTTGAAACTTGAGTATATTAAATGGTAGTTTTTAAAGTTGGATATATACAATAGCAAAAAGTGACAAGTTTGATACACTTTTTGTTACTTAACACTTTTTATTATTAATAAATTAAATCGAGTTAAATAGGTCAATTTCGGGTTATCGTATTAGTGTTGAAAATTTTCAAGTCATTTTCGGGTTGATCCACTTCTGACAAAACTTAGTTTCACGTTCGTATCGACCTATATTGTGTTCTCAATTTTGTTCGGGTTAGGTTAGTGTTGTGTCAAAAAATTTCATTCTTTATAATTGGTATCTAGTTTACTAAAATTATTATATTTTAAAATATAATATATAATAATTAGATAATTAAATTAAAATCATGCTTACAGAATATTTAATTTTCTACTTATTTTTGGAGAATATAAAAGTTAAAGTATTATCTCGTCCAAATGACCGTGAAAATCTATATAAAACGCAAATTACACTAAAGTATGATAAAGTCTGCTTAAAATACTAGTGTACGTACACAATGAATTATCATTTTTTCTATATTAATATAACAACTTATATATATATATATATATATATATATATATATAAAATAAATATGTCATTATATGTAGCGAGTAACTTGTAATCTAGATGACTACTACTCAAGGCTTCTAAACCAATGATATTGGGGTAGTTTAAGTGTAATATTACTCATGATCTAAGATCATGGGTTCAGGTCTCGTTATAAACAAATTTGATGTAAATTTACGAGTCATTCAAAAAAATAACTGCTTTTTTTTTAATTTTCTATATTATTATCATCATCATTATTAACTACTTACCCCATTTATAAATTCCTTTTCATAATTTCATTTGTGAATATTTATGTGCTCATGAGAATGTTCATTGTTCATAGCATCATCATTTGCTATCAATCACTTTTTGCACATTCAAATTTCAACAAACAACCAAATAAAAAAATTCATCTCAAACATCAAAGCACACAAAGATCTACATGAAGGAAGCGTATGTAGAAACATCATTCTGTTCATCTTAATAAAAAAGGAAGCAAAATCATCAAAAATGGGTTGTTTTTGCATTAATGGCTACTTTATCAATTTTATTGATTAGTGTACCCATTGTATTTTGTTTCTCCTCATGGTTGGTCAAGTAAAAAATATGTTGTATGTTCAGTTACATCATTAGGATTTGATTAGTCTTTCGGTATCCTTAATTCTCTCATCTCTCGTATCTATTATCCTAGATTCAAAGCCGAAATTACATGTATGTATATATGGGTATGTATGTATGTATTTGTGTGAGTGTTAAGCCCAGTAAAAAAAGGAGTAAGCTGGGTGATGTGAGGAGGGTCCAAAGCATGACACTTCTTATTTTTCACGTGAAATTAGAAAATCTTCGGAATTGGAAAAGACTCATTAAAAAGGGAGAAGAAAGCAATCGTTCTATTCAATCATTTATCTCCTAAACGATCATCGGCACAGTGCAAATAATCTCCTGAACATTCGAGCAATTCACCATCCATCACAAATCCGCAAGACAAATCAAAGATTCAAAATCGATGTTCGATTTCAGTGTTCATTGGCCATCGCAAGTTGCAATGATGCAAAATGATGTCAACCTTCTAAACGATCGACTCTCAAGTCTCAATATGAATGTATACTTCCTAAGCGATTAGAAGTTGAAATCTTGTTGTTCTTCCTAAATGATCTACTCTCAATTCTCAAGCTCAAATCTTGTTTCACCGACCAGTTTAAGCCACACTCGTAAGTATATATGTTCCTATTCCTTTAATCCTTTTCTCTTTGTGTTAAATTTAACCAAGATTTGTGATATTTGAATTTGTTAGTGACTTGTTAATCTCTTTCATCATCTTCGTTAATAATGTGTCAATGTGTTTATCGGCTAGTAATCCATTGGTGATATGCATTTTGTTACTAATTTGCTAAATTACCTATTAGTTCCTTTTGTGCTTCATTAGTTCATTGCTTGTGAGTTGCGAGTTGTACATGTGTGACTAGAAGTCTAAAATTGCTTGATTATTTATTTTTGCCTAAGATGACTCATGTTTATTTGAAGATTAAAACCTAAACGAATATCGGGCATTGTTCTATAAGTAAGCTAGAATCTAATGTATAATCTTCAACCTTACGCATGCTTCCGAACCAAGCTAAAGTTCAATCTCACCAAACATAACGACACCATTGACGAGCCTCATGATTGAAAACGGCTAGTGATAACTAAATTAATCGAATCTGTACAAAAATCATAAGTTGGATAACGATAGGCAGGCAGGCTAACACATAAAGCCAAAAGAAAATTATAAAATAAAATAAAACCACCAACATATAAAAGTAAAATTAATATTAAAAACCAATCCAATAATGCGTTCCACTTTTATTATGGAATCCAACCTCAACGACCCCACCAAACCATCTTTCTTTATGCTTTGGTCCATAACACCCAAATTCAAGCTCTAAAAATCAATCTCTGCACATTTTTTTTTCAACCACCCGACCCGACCCACCAACCGGTTTGACACCAAAATCAGATCCGGTTCACCTTATCAGCTTTGATAACCGGGTTAGCCTTGGCTATGGCTTCCCTTCCTTTTCTTTTGAAATCGAATTCACAATCATGCTTCTCAGGGTATCTATGGCTTCCACAGAACGTCTCTCCACATCTACACTTGAACCCCATCACCCCCACCTTCTTGTTACACGTCAAACACCGGTTTGACACCTTCAATTTCACCTCCTCCGACACCGCCGCCGTCGCCGTCGGTTGTGATACGGTTTCAGGCGCAAACACCGGAGACGCAGAAGAAGAAGACGGAGGAAACGAGACGACCTTGTTGACTAGCTTGTCCACGGCGGCTTTGGCTTCAGCCGCTTGTTCGTCTTTGATCCGTAAATCACGGTAGCATTTAGAGCAGAGATTCATCGTCGCCGCCGTGCCGAAGAACCCGCAGCCGTTGGCGCAGAGCGCCGGTTCTGTCGGCTGGAAGCTTGTACCGTCGTTCATCTTGTTCGCATCAGAACCCATCTCGAATTAATCGTTTTCCCCTTTTTCTATAAATCAAAATTTCACAGACTTATGATCCGATTTTGGTTGAAAATCAAAGAATCGATGCAACTTTATACGCAACACGCGCAGTCGGAGGTCTAATATTTATAGGCAAACGTAGACAGATTAGTTTGACTTTTTCTTCGGTCGTAGGTAATCCACAATGACGGCAAGAATCAGTTAAATACCCATACTACCCTTACTAGAACTTCTACCGTAGTCAACATAACGAGGGTTTTTGGTCTTTTCAGTCCCTTACTAAAAGTAATATTTAAAAAGTTAAAACAAAACCGCCTTCCTTGATTCCTTCATGTACCTAAAAAGACATATTTGCCCTTTTCTATTTTGGTTTCGAAAAGCACAGATTCAGATAAGCCTTTCTAGAAGGATCCAACATGGTATATAAATGATTTTAATTTTAATGAATAAATAAATAAATAAATAAAATACGTTTGTAAATAGGAAACCTCCTAATCGAATGTCAAAACCATTTAAAAATTAAAAACGTAGATAAACGACGATAAAGATTTCGACTGAAAATTGCGTCAAAAACAATGGCGGATAATGATGATATCTTTGATTGTAAAGAAAATGTAATTACAAAATTACCAGATCGTTCGGTGACATAATCGATTATAAGGAAGATAAAATGCTGATCGAAACAGAAGGTAATTATTGGAAAAAGAACCGTTAGATTAGAAGATGATTTCATGATTGAATCGTACCTGTTTCTTACTCTTGATTTCCGATTGAATTTGGGAATGGAAGACTTTGATTCTATCGATGAATCGGGGCGTTTAGATGATAATGGAGTATGATTTTGTTTCAGAATTTGAAGAATCGATAAAATGTTGTTGATGATGATAAAGAAAAAAGAAAGGGGGACATATAAAAGTGGAGTTCGGAATATAATAAAAAGGGTAAAAGGCGATGAGATTGAGAAATGTGAACCACCACCGGCAGCGATACGTTTTTGACATACAACCCGAATACCCAATCAAGACCTATGGTTTTGCTAAGGTGTGTCTGCAACTTACCATAATTAGCATGCGTTCTTCCTTCTAAGACCACGAGATAATAGTTATTTATCATCTTTTTCAATTCAAATATCACATCATTATCATCTCATTTTTTTTCTTTTTTTAACCTAAAATCTAATTATAGCATATTTCAAACCAATTCAACTTTTTTCTCACTTTTTTAAAATTATTTTATTATACATTTAACTATTAAACAAAAAAATATATTTATAAATTGTATAAAAATTAAAATATAACAAATAATATAAGTAAACATTTCATAACATTAATAAAATATTATTATTATAAAATAAAAATTACAAAACTTTAAATCGAAAATAATAAATAATAAAAACATCTATTTGTTCTCAGTGCCGGAAAATTGGATATGTGAAATGTGTTAGACCAAATCCAACCAAAGGTTATTATGGGTCTCTCGGTTTTTGATTTCTCGTACGTTTGTCGCTCGTGCTTGTCCGCTTATTTGAGTTTCGATATCTGACGATAGAATGTCGTTTTCATCGAAACTACAAACTGCATGGTCTTCATCTTCAGTATCATATTGTATAATATGATACAAGCATACATGATGTTTCTCAGTCTTGTCAGATGTCATCCGCGTGCCGGATTATGAAGTTTGCGCCAACGTTGTTTGAGCACGCCAAAAGTACGCTTAACATTTTTTCGTGCCGATTTTTGCGCCTACTTGAACTTTTTCCGTCTATCGTCTTGTAGACACGTAAATGATTTTACAAAAGTAGCCCACTCCAGATATATCTCATCAATATCTGTGCTTGTATATGACTCCGTTAACCTCAAATTGACACTCAGGTGGTTTTCCATCATATATATTGTTGAAGATGAGTGACTGATTGAGAACATTGATGTCGTTATTTGAACCCACAACACCAAAGTATCCATGCCAGATCCATAGATCATGTGAGTCCACAACCTCTAGCATTATTGTCAGGTGTTCATGATCACGTCTCATGAATTGACCCCGCCATCCAACCAGGCAATTTGCCCATGTCTAATGAGTACAGTTTAGATTGCCAAGCATGCCGGAAAATCTGTATTTATCTTCATGCACTGTCTATAACTGTTGAATATCATCATAAGTAGGTTTACGTAATTATTGTCTACCATAAAGTTCAACAATACCTCGGAAGAATTGGTGTAGGTAATCTGTGATGTTTTATCTCTCATGCTCAAGTACTCATTAAGTGAGTCGACAGTTACTCCGTACGCCAATTGCCAAATAGAGGAAGTACACTTTCGTATTGGAGAAAAACCTTTTTTACCTCTTGCGTCCCACTGTTATGTAAAATACGCGTACTCTACTTCTAAATCGTTAACTATTCGTTTAAATAGTTGTCTGCTCATCAGGAACCGTCGTCTAAACATCTCCGCTGAATAAGTAGGGTTGTCGCCAAAATAGTTATGTAAAAGCCGCTCGTTTGAAACTACCCTACCTCTTTCTATGTTCCCACTTCTGACTCTTGTGGATGACTCCGCGGTGCTACCAAAAATCATGTCTACCGCCTCTCGAACCAACCCTATAAAATTTTCGTCTTCCTACCGGATGAGCTTATCGGTTGATACGGAATCCAACGATGCGGTCGATGAAGTGAGTGTTGGATTATGCCCACTGACACACACACGAGTTGGTATCATGGCTGATGAAGCAAGGGCCTATTGGGTCACACGCCAAGTATCGATTCCGACATCACGGATGGTCGAATGAGAGAGAAAACCAGAAACAGGTTCTGGTGGGCCAAGGCACGCCCGTGCCTCTATGAGGTACGGCCGTGCCCTATGGGCAGGCACGAGCCCAAGTCAGGCGTGACTTGGGCGTGGCCTTTTGGGCTGGCACGCTCGTGCCTGGTTAAAGGCACGGTCGTGCCCTGTGCAGTAACAGCCTCTTTACTAGGCTTTTAGAGCTAGTTAAAGTGTGTTTATGTGCATTGATCATGTAACTGATATGGGACTTAATGGTGCACGATTTTTGAACTCATTTTGAGTTCTATATAAGCCACTTGAAGTCTTAGTAACTTGGTTGCTTGAATCTTTTGACACTAGTTGATATATATTGCACAATACACTCTCAAAGAACAAAAGAACACACGACTTTGTGGTTCTTTTGTATTTGGACATTTTGTGGTGTAAGATTGGCACATCTACACTCTAGCAAGTGGGGATCAACAATCACTTGGTGTGGACTTCACTAGAGGTATACATCTTAGTATACACATCTTCCAAGTCGCGATCTTGTTTGGATGAAGACTTAGCATCAAGGGTATGATTCTACTTCTTCTCTTCTTTATGTTGCATTGTCATGTTTAGAGTCTTGGTCCGCTTGGTGGGTGTTGCGTGGTTCACAAATTTAAAAAATATTTTATCTATTTTTGCTTCCGCTGTGTTTTATTTGAACCACCAAAACCCAATAAAAACGGACTCTCCCTCAAATTATGCACATTTTGTCAATTTAAGAGAGAGAAAAAAAATCTTTTTGAATTTTGTCTTATTTTCAGGATGTTTTTGTGAGATATTTTCTTTTCTCCCCCTACACGAATGCATATTAATGTATTCTTGTAAACTTGTGAATGACAACGCTCCCCCTAGACATGAGCATCTTTATTCCTGCACATGAAACACAACCACGCATAATACCTTTTGAAACATTATTAAAAGAAGAATGGAACGTAAAAGATAGTAGAATGTGGAATTACATCTTCAAATTCAACATGCCCAACTTAGACACCAAGTAAGTAAACCGGGATTCATCTAACGGTTTGGTGAAGATATCGGCAAGTTGATTGTCAATGTGAACATATTGTAGTTCTATTAGTCCTTTTTCAACATTGTCTTTCAGAAAGTGATACCTGATGTCGATATGCTTTGTTTTTGAATGATGAACCGGGTTGCACGAAATGGCAATGGCACTCTAGGAGTCACACAACAAGGGAATCTTGGAATATTTTAGACCAAAATCTCTGAGTTGAGTCCTCATCCACAGACTTTGTGAACAACAACTAGTTGTAGCTACAAATTCAGCTTCTGCAGTAGAGGTGGACACACAATTCTGTTTCTTTGAACCCCAGCAGACAAGCCGTCACCCAGAAGTGTGCAGTGCCCGAAGTATCTTTCTATCTATCATGCACCCGGCATAGTCAAAATCTGAATAAGCAAGTAATTCGAATGAAGAGTCACATGAATACCACAAACCAAGGTCTGGTGTTCCCTTCAGATATTTGAAGATTCTCTTGACAGCAAGGAGATGTGATTCCTTTGGATTCGCTTGGAATCTAGCACACGGACAAGTAGAGAACATTATGTCCGGCCTACTCGTAGTCAAGTACAGTAGAGATCTAATCATTCCGCTGTAAAATTTTAAGTCAACTGCCTTTCCATCAAGATCAGCAGATAACTTGGTTTTGGAGGACATAGGGGTTTCCATGGACGAGCAGTTAGACATGTCTTAGTTTCTTAATAAATTGTGAATGTATTTAGATTGGTTTATGAAAATGCCATTTGAAATTTGTTTTACTTGTAATCCAAGGAAGAAATTCATCTCCCCCAGTGTTGTATCTGGGTTATATATATTTAATTGGGGCATTTTTTTAGTGTTCCTTGGGCATTTTTTGGTCTGAGTTAACCTTTAGACTTAGTTTGCTTCTTGGTTAGGTTGTTTGAATAGGTTTTAGTCGTTTATCGAGTTTTCCTAACTTAAGGATTCTTGATAAGAGTCAATAAAGAAATAAGTTTGAATTAAATATTTTGGACTTCAAATATAACATGAATGTATATTGACTTTTATTTTATAAGCTCCTACTCGGTGTTGTCAAAAGCACGCCTCGCGTGTACTTAAAGCGCAGAAGCCCAATCCAATGCGCTTTTCATCAAGGGAAGCCCTCAGTATGCTCGAGGTGCACGAAGGCGCACAAAAGCACGCTGAATAAATGTGAAGTGCTTTTGACCAATTTTTAACCTTTGACCATCTATTACACCATATATTGTTTGACGGACTCAAAAACCCTACTGGCATTGACACGTTGGACTGGACGGCTGGACTTTGGAGCTAGCGACGGCATCAACAGATCTTTCAAGAAATCAATAGATCGACAGTTTCAAATCCATTGTTAAGTCGATTTCTTTAATCTTCAGTCACTCCCTTGGTAGATCATCTCCTGATTCTCTATTTTTCTTCAAGTATAGTCCAGAATTCCTGATTCAACAATTTCTGTTTTATGTTAAATCGGTTCTATTTTTTTTTCTGATTTTTGCTCTTCCTCTCATTCCCATCAACAATTTCTCTATTTATGTTAGATTTTGTTCTTGTTAGGCTGTTAGCTACTTTTCTTCCCTCAAATCAGGTAACATTATTGTTAATTACTTAATTTATGACTTTCTGTTCATGTTACTCGACTTTCTGTTCTTTTTGGTACAAAAAACTACTTTCTATTCATGTCATCAGCTGCTTTTCATGTTGATTTATGTTCTTGTTCATGACTTCATGTTAATTTCTGCTTTTCTTCAATCTTCATGTTGTATTCCATTTTTCTTTAACTAATTTGGTTTATGTTTTCTTTTAATTTTACTTTTTTGGTCTTCTTGTTAGTTCTATCATCGACTATGAGTAACATGGATACCCAAAATCAATTAGTGACTTCTTCTAAAAAGGATATAGCTTGGAAGTATTGTACTGAGATTAATAGAGTCAAAGTAAAATGCAATTTTTGTGGCATAGTTACATCTGGAGGAATTTTAAGGGCGAGGCAACATATTATGGGTAGATTTAGAAATAGTAAAAAATGCAAAAAAAGTCCAGCTCATGTGGTTGAATAAATTAGAAACTATATGATAAAGAAATCTCAAGACAAAAAAGAAAGTAAAGTTTTACCTGATTTGATGAAACTGAAACATTTGGGGAAGATGATATTGAGGAGCTTGAAATTGGTAGTGTAAGTCGCCCCACTTCTTGTCAAGGGAGTAGCAGTCAAAGTTCAAACAAGCAAAAGGGGGTGAAAGGTCCTATTGATATGTTCTTCACCCCACCACCAGAAGATATTGTGAAAAATTAAAAATATGGAAAGTTGAAGCAAACAAGCATTAATGAAGTTGTCAAAAAAGAGATTCAGGATAAAGCATGCAAGGAATTGGGATATTGGTTTTATGATGCTGGTTTGGCTTTTAATGCAGCCAACTATGATAGCTTTAAGACAGCTATGGAATTGGTTGCACAGGTGTGGGAGTGGTTTCAAACCTCCAAGTTACCATGAGATTTGAGTTCCTTTCTTAACTGAAGCACTGAGATCAACTTAGCAAATGGTGAATGAAATACATAAACCACAATGGGCGAAGTATGGTAGCTCAATCATGTCTGATAGATGGAGAGATTCGGTTGTGCAAAAAGGACATAATCAACTTTCTTGTTAATTCTCCAAAAAGGATCCGTCTTAGTCAAGTCAATTGATGCTTCTGATATTGTGAAGAATGCCGAGCAACTATTTATGATGCTCGATGTGATGGTTGAAGAAGTTGGAGAGGAATGTCGTTCGAGTTGTGACCGACAATGCTTCTGCATACGTGGTAGCGGGTAAGTACTAAGGAATATGATTTTTTTTAATTTTTTAATCTAATAGTTGACGTATTGTCGAATTATAGGAAGTTATCTAACGTGATTATGAATGTGTATTTGTATAGGACGTCTATTGATGGCAAAACGTCCACATTTGTATTGGACTCCTTGTGCTGCACATTGTATTGACTTGATGCTCGAAGATATTGGAAAAATACCGAGAGTCCGTACTACATTGCAGATGGCTATGGCTCTACACGGTTATATATATAACCGTGTAGGAATAGTGAACATGATGAGGAAATTCACCGGGAAAAGAGAGTTGCTGAGACCTGCAGTCACCCGATTTGCTACAACCTACATCACTCTTCGGTCGATTCAAGTTCAAAAAGAAAACTTAAGAAAGATGTTTACATCTGATGATTGGAGGTTGAGCAAATATTCACAAGAACAAGGCGCTAAGCGAGTTGCCTCAATCGTTTTGATGCCTACCTTTTGGAGT
>JAUEJL010105255.1:0-12924 GCA_032274825.1 Drosophyllum lusitanicum | reverse complement strand
TGATTCAGTATACAATCACATGTGATTTGTAAAAGCATCACATGTGAATTACAAAAAATTACGAAAATGCCACTCTGCCCAAATTTTTAAAATTTAATCTGGACCATTGATGTCACTGATCCAAAGGCTAAGATTAGTCCCTTAGGACTATGAATTAATTATGCACTATATTGAACATTCTTCATATGTCCATACATAAAATTCGTCATTTCCAACCTGGCACTATTTGAAAACAAAGATTTAAGTTTACTGTTCCTAGTTTATTGCTGCAGAATTTCAATCTGTTCTACTTTTGCAAATTTGAATATAGGTCTAAGGGCAAGATTCAAGAATACAACCGATCCACAATTTCGAAGATGAATGATGCTCTCTTTGACTTGAAAAAGTCAAAAATTGAATCTTTTCCTTGGAAAATATGATATATGAGCAGACAGATGAATACGATAGAGTTTTCTCACCATTAACATCGGTAAAGAGTAACATATGATATATGAACAGAAAGATGAATACGATGAGTTTTCTCACCATAAACATCGGTAAAGAGTAATTACTAACTCCATTTGCAAATATGGGCAGTGTGTGACGCAAGATCAAGAGAATCATAAACTGCAAACGAAAACAGGAAAATGTTACAAAATCAGAAGTGAGCATGAGTCTGTGTGTGTGTGTGTGTTAATAGGAAGAGAGATTACAATGACAGCAACTGAACGGAAACATAATATGCTTCTGGCAGTGGAATCTGTATACTCATCATATTCTTCATCCGGATAATTATTTTCAGAAGAAACAACGGTTATAATTTGAGGACTATAATTCATATCCCTCCTGGCAATCTGCCAGTGTCCCCTGATAACAAAAACAAAAGAGTATGGTTTGACTTTAGAAGTGAAATTGTTAGACATAATTATCTAATCTTATGTTTATTAGATACCTAAAACTATAGATTATTATGTAATTATTACATCACATGTATATTTATGGATTTTGGCGGGACCAGTGGCGGCTGCCACCACCAGTAACCACCACCGGCAGTTTTTGCCGGGAACCACCAACAAACTGCCGCCAATAATCCACTATATATATGGTTGTTGTGTTCAGATTTTATATATATCCAATCTCAGTATTAGTGATTATTCCCGATTTGCATTTTATTTGTGATACTTGTTATCATGTCTTCAACAAACCTTCATACTATTTGCAATCCCTACCGACCCCCTCGAAATCAAACAGAAATAAATTTGAATTTTATTTGACATTGAAAGTCAAGAGCTTTAAATAATGAACTATGGTTTATTTACCTGAAATTTGCTGGAATACCTCCTAGCCGGAACACAGGTGGTGGTGCTGTATACCCTGGCCTGAATTGCTGCAGTTAGCCATATCCAAAAGAATATTATTACAGCCTTATAGGGACCTTTTACACATGTTATATTAGTTTACCAAAGAAAAGATTAGTTGACATTTAAAGCTGGAAACAAAGATAAAAAGGCCTACCTGGTGGCATATTTCACATATGATATCACCCTTCTCGTTACACCACCTTTGAACACATCTGCGATGAGCATACTACAAAAGTAAAACCGGACATTAAGAGTGAAATCAGCATTTCAGGTTTCCATTCTAGAAATTTTCAGTGTTATTTTATTTATAGGTAAATCGTGTGAAATCGATGACACATTAGGATCTAGCATCAATAAACCACTTCTCCTCGTATCAAAGACCAAAAAGACATATAATAATAGTCAATTAGTCATCTGACAACCGAAGTTCTGAAAAAAAAAGAAAAAAGTAAGGCCTACCAAAGGAACTTCTAAAATAGAAACCTCCAGAAGCATAACCATAACCCAACATTTTTATACGTGTATATCTTGAACTGAAAATATTAACCAATTAAATTAACTATCTTCTCCTAATAGTGAAAACTACTTTCTCCATGAATATGGCCCAAATAACCTAAAAATCGACTTAAAGTTATGGTGTAAACCATTAACAACTCATATGCTTAAGGGTGTTTGGGATTGCTTATTTAAACACCTTATCTATTCACTGCGTTTTCTAAAAGCAGATAAGCACTTATTGGGTGTGCATATACCTATCGGCTTATTTTAGGGTGAAACAATAAACAGTTTGACATTGAGTATTCAAAATTGAATACTCTTGGTACAGTCAAAATTACAAGTTTACAAAGGTGTTGAAATAAGCTGTTCTCAATAAGTCGATTATCAAACATAACGCATAAGTTACTATTAAAGAAATCCCAAACACCCCCTAAAAAGCAGTTGGGCAAAATAAACCAACCTTTAAGCTACCACAACAAGAACAAGGAGTCTCCATATTCGAATCAAAATCTTCATCCTGACATATCCTACATTCAACCAATTTTCTAGGAGTAAAAGCAGCTTCGGGATCCATATGTGAAGAACAATCAATCACTGTTTCATTGGCTGCAGCTAACGGATATGAAGGGTTTCTGCTTTCAATTGCAGCCCCTAATGTGGACTCAGTGAGCAAACGATCAACCAGAAACACGAAATGATCCCCCATTTTTATACTACCACAATCAGTTTCACGGAAATAAATCGGAGAATTCCGCCAAAAAAATCAAAATCTTTAACTGGTTCAACTCATCCCAAGTAATCCTGAACACATAAAAGATAAATACTAATCAGCTTTCTAAGTTTCCTTCAACCTAGAAACTCAAATTAACAAAAACCCTTATCAATCCGACCTCAAATATCATTCTAATGAACTGGAATTATAAAAAGATTACTACCCAGAAAACGTTAATCTCAAAACATAACCTGTTCATGAATTTAAGGAGAGGAAAACAAACCCTTTCCTTCCAAATCATCTCATTTTTTGAAGCATAAGAATTGAGTCAAAATAAGTCTAAACTCCCCCTCCAAATCCCTGCCTTTCCTTCGTTAAATCGAGAGCACAACTTTTCTTCGAGAACAGGGTGAACAAGAAAGATAAAAAAGAGGGGGGAAATTGATGTTCCTAGTCAAAATAAAGCTGGGGCTATACAAGGACTTCAGATTGAACGAAAAAAGAACTGAAATAAGTGATTATTATGATGAACAAGTAAAACAAGAGAAAAGAAACTTACACAGCTGATGGATAAAAAGATAGTTTCGCTTTCTATTGAGGAACACGAGGCTGATTCTGAAGACATGAAAAGGGAGGCATAAGAGAGAATCTAAGATTAAGAAACAAAGGGAAAGGAAGAACGAAATATGAAACTTACAAGAAGGGAGTCGGATATGTTGAAAGCTAAGATATATAGCAGTCTTTTTCACAAAAGATTTGCAGGGCTGAAAGCCTGAAATCCAGTTATTTGTTCATTCAAATTCGGATACATCCCTCTCTAGAGTCTAGAGTTTCCTCTTTCTTTTCATAAGATGGACAAGGGCTGCTGCCATTTTTATACTAGTCCAATATAATGTTTTTCTATATTCCCTTTATTATTTTTAAAATAAGTCGTTATTTGAATACACCAATCCGTGATGATTGTGTATTTGTGTAATTGTGAGTGTTACGTGGCATGTGGGTTTCTAACCGCAAATTTCAACACCATTTTTCTAGTTTCTAAAATTACAATCTTACTTACATACACATATGTTACATTAATATGTCAACTTAAATAACGTTAAGCGTGTAATGATTTATATTCAAACTAATATCATACGATTTTTGTACAGATCACGTGCACGATAACCGGATGCCGTTTTCTTTTCTTTGTGCACCATGTTTGTGTCCTGGTCTCCGACTTTTTCAATCGATTTGATGGTAACGAAAAATTTTATTAACTCAAAGAGCTAGAGCCTTAAGTTGGGACATAACATCTTACAAGAAGTAAAACAGAAAACATAAATCAAGGGTGTTTCCTCACCTTAAAGAACTAGAACCATGCCAATTCTCTTACTATAAAGCATCCTCTCTCACACACACTATTATAATTTAATTTTCATTTAAATTAAAAAAGATTGAAGATGGGAAGCGTTAAATTGTGGGTATTCTTCGTTTGACAAGAAACGTGGGAAGCAGGAAGCATCAATAATCTCTTTGATCTAATAGTTACATCCACGGTATAAATGTTTTTTCATCTATATACCCGAATACTTGTGTGGTTTATAGTATCTCACTTATTATTCGATCTTAAAAGATCGTCCATGATATATTTACTCAAGAGATTCAGGAATACTTGAATATAAAAATTAGTCCTGAAAATCCAAACTAATTAAGCTTCGAGTGACAAATATGAAACACCTCGTATTAATTCAAATATATCTCACTTTTTCTTCTTGTTTCTCGTTCTTTTAATCTCCAAGTTAGTTAATGACTTGAATTAGTAAATTAAGTTGCTTTATCGCTCTAAAAAAGTTGCTTTTAAGAAAATAACTTCTTTTATGTAGCTTATATGAAAAGATTATAGTGTTTCGTTAGGTAACTCTCTTTAATTATTGATATTATTCTGATTAAAAAAAACATGAAATAAGACCAAAGATGAAGAAAACACGCACGATTATTGGATTTTTATGAAAGTGAACTAAAAAGGTAGAAATTAAATTAGATTGGGTTTGATTCAGCTATTTATGGCTTGTTTATAAACCAAAACTAAGACCAAACCACCAACTTGGTGTTTCAAAAAAACAAAAACAAAAACCGGAGCGATGATTCTCAATGGGGTCATCTAATTGGGGTTTGTTTTTTGATGTCCGGTTTTTACTCACACCTACTTTAATTGTTACATTTATATGCCTTTTAACGTAAATAAATTATGCAAATTTGTAAAGTGATAAAAAAATCACTGTAAATTTGGTATTAGAAAAGGGAAAATATTTTAAAAGAAACCTGAAAATAAAATTTTTATTTTGCATGACAATTTCATGCTAAATAACAATATAACATGGAGATCGTATGAGAGAAATGTTGTTTGGCACGTAATTGGGACCTCTTTGATCATGAGGAGTAGTTTTATAAAATGAGAGCTGATTCGCACATAACAAATTTTGGCCATACACAACAGATACAAGTTGTAAACTGCACGTAATACAAGTTAATGAACCATAGAGTCATTGTGAATAAATAATTTTGTTGTGTACGAATCATCATAAATTGCCTCCAAAATATGAGAATATGGATTTTATTTTGTTAGATGTGTTAATATTTCGTTATCTTTTTTAGGTAAAGACACGCATATCTCCTAATCGATTTACACACACACACACACACACATATATATATATATATATCAATAATATGACTTGAACCCTCAATTTTATGAACAGAGTAACGTCTTAAAATTCACATTGATATCGTAAACCAAAAGATTTGTCACAACATACGGTTGAACCACGTAAACATACTTTATAGGAAAAAAATATCATGGCCCATAAAATTTAACTTTGTGTGTGATAGAGTGATAGTTACCGCTAATGTAAGTTATAATCTAAAGGATTAGGTCAAACTTTAGGCTAAAATACAAGTGATGAGCATCTTGTTGGTTTGGTTGGTGACCTTCTTATAAATATAAATAAATAAATAACATTTGAGTTTTGACCACGATCGAAAAGAAAATATACGCATCGCAGTTACATATCATCATTGATTTGATTTGTACAATGATGATACTTTTAGATGTGAATCAAATGTTTCATATTTACCTTCGTATTATAAGAAAATTCCTTATTTAAATTAATTGGTAAAAATTAATGTTGTCAAATTTTGTTGATTAATTGATGAATATATTGTGTGATCTAATTAAAAATCACCAAGAAATTGAAAAATAATAAAGTAGGATTTATTTGTGGTATAATTGTGTAGGATGAAGATTTGTCAAATTTGACTTTTAGTCTGTTCGCAATTTGCGAATGATATGGGCGTTCGTATATATATATAATCCCATTACTATAGATATATAATTACTTATAGATATCAAACCAAACATCAATAATATTGTTGTAGTTAATATATTTCAATTCCATGGCTGTCCTTAGTCGCCCAACTAATTCATATGATTCTATCCACGCAATATCAAATGTCCGGATTGCTATAATATGTTTTGTTTTGCAATGGGAAAATTAATTTTAATCTTAATTTGGTCACTTTCACAACGTACATTGGTTCAACCACTCTCTTTAACTATACAATTCAAAACCATATATGCATCGTAACTCCAATCCTTTCGATTAAGGGCTTATTTATGTATTTTTTTTAATTAATCTATTTTTCTTTTAATTTATACAATTTAATTTATTCGTTTATGTTTTATTAAGTGTATAGGTCTTAAAATTTGATGTGTTGGTAAGCAAATACAGGTTAGTGATGAAATAAATAATCAGAGTATGGTATCAACATGACAGTGTAGCCGTATATGATATTAACGTGACAGTATAACCTACCGGAGAGGTGTGGGTTAAACATGTGTTTAGGGAACACCATTGCCCCCTCTTCAACCCACGTGATGGGATAAGCAAACTGGTTTACTAACTTGTGCACTCTCTTCTCTCTATCTCTTCATCCTCTCTACCTTTTTTAATGTTTTTTTTAACTAAGAAGAGTTAAAGGGATGAATATAGGGGTTTGAGGGTGGGAAGAGGGATGGAATGAGAAGATGATGGGGGAAGAGAGATAGTTGGGTCGTGTGGGATGGATACTGTGTAGGGCTGTAAATTAAAGAACTACATGAACATATAACAGACTTGTTCGTGTTCGTTCGTTTAAATTTAGCCAAATAAATAAACGAACGAATGTATAAACCAAACATATTATTGTCTGGTGTTTGTTCGTTTAACTTTAACCAAACAAATAAACAAACAAGAAATACAAATGAACACATGAATTTTGTGTTTGCTCGTTTAAAAATAAGCAGCAAGTCTATCTATTATACAATAACGTCCATCATCTTCCCCATCAAACAACTTCATTAAGACATTTTCCATGTTGCCTCTTGTTTGCTTTCATGTTCTCCTTGACTCCTTCCCACTCCCGCTACCGCCACTACGTGTGATGGACTCTTCCACCAAAATGCCACCTCCTCCTTCAACATCAACGACACCACCGACTTTCCTTCTTATTATTTATATTTTTTGCAAACTCTGACAGGTATGTAAATTTGCATCTCCTAATTTTCTTTCTAGGCCTTCTTTTGATATGATTAAAATTGGCTAAATCAAATTACATGTCCACTACCAAGTTTATTCATAGAAATAAAACTTCACTGATTGCGGACACCAGGTTGCTTCTCTTTCTTATTCCTAATTTCCTATGTTACGATATCTTCTTCTACGCCTGAGGTCTCAAAAAATTATTGGTTGACCGACTTTTTTTTTCTTTCAAAAAGTGAAGTACGCTACTCAGTAAACTAATCGATTGAGTTTCTTTTGGTGCTTGGGTACTAAATTAGTACAGGTTTGTCCAATTTTAGGAATTAAATTCGGTTATGGTTACTCAGGTTTAGCTTCTAATGTTTTTATTCTTATAAACAAGTTTGTAAATTTAAATGCCTATAAAGTATTTGACGAATTGCTTCTATGAATACCCTTAAATGGTTTAGCTTCTGATGTTTGCAATTTAATATGGATATTTATCACTCAATTGATGTATATTTATGTTTGCATTATTGTAATCAACTTTGTAGATTTACATGCCTATGAAGTATTCAATGAAATGCTTCTATGAATCAGTCAAACGGCTTACTCCTAATGTGTGCACTAATATGAATTTGTTTGTAAATTTACATGTATGTCAACTATTTGATGAAATGTTCCATCAACAATAAGTAATGCTGATAGCCAAACTTAGATTTTTTGCAATTGCATTTTTATCGTAATATTGTGTTCTGAAAATATAACGTAGAAAACTATGTGGAAATTCATCCACTCTAACAAATGCATAGAATCCTCGTAACACATCTGAGTGAGAGAGAATTGGTTTTAATCAGAGTCTTGGAAAGCACTAGAAATATACATAACATGTCCGGTTAACATACTTCTTTTTATGAATTTGTAGCATCTGAAATTGAAAGAACGCTTTAGAAAAGTACCTGTGAATTATTAACTGTGTAGTTCTGTCTTTTTTATAGGACGAGCTGAACAATATTTATGACTCCTGAAACAAAATGATTAAACCTCCTTGTTATATATATATATATATATATATATATATATGTATGTATGTATGTATGTATGTATGTATGTATGTATGTATGTATGGGGATAGATTATGAAAAAGAAACTAAGTTTTAATATTATTTTATAAAAGTTACTCAACTTTTTTTTAATTAAAGGGTCAATTAAGTTTTAAAGATTGTTTTATCATTGTATAATATTTTTATTATTGGTTAGAACCCATGTTTTTTAAAACCATATATATAGGAATATAGGATTGGCTTGTTCAATTGGTTCGACCGGAAATTGGACCGCAAAACGATTTTTAAAAACCGATCTAACGCTACAAATATTTGAACATTTTATATTTAAATAATTATCGTAGTAGAACATAAAAATCTTGAAATATATGTGTTTGAAAATGTTTATAGTTTTTAATTAGTTTTTAGTATATCATGTACTTTTTATATAATTATGTGTTATCAGATTTTTAAAAGTGAGCATGCTCCAACAGGTTAAACTAGTAAAGTAGTAGAAAATTTGGGTATAATGACCGATTTAATTTCTATAACTATAATTAGAACCGAGTCATCTTTCACGGTTTTTCTAAGAATAACAGACATAGGGCTAAAGAGAGAGCAAAAAAAAAGAATCTATTAGAGGGAAAAATAAAAGATATTGAGACCTAAATTAAACCGTTTTGTGTACTTTTTGGTAACATTTTTCCTTCACAACATGCCTAAAGTGTTAATATACCATTACATTGTATACTATATATTAAAAAAATTGTTTATCAATTATATTCTTATATTTTAACATAGTTATGTCCATAACACCGCTCGTTACATTTTAATAGATTTTAGTGACCATTTATCAATGTCTAAGTTATATATAACCATTTATGACGTGTTGTTAAATTAATAATATATTTGCTTGCTAGCTAAAATATAGCAATTAGGGGTGATATCATAAACACAGCACGAATCAATCACACAAATAAACAAGTTTAGGTCGAGCATAAACGAGTTCGGGTCATTGTTAGGTTGACCATCAACCTGTATACATAAACGGGCTGTGTTCGGGTTGGTTAGTGGGTTCGAGGGGTTGATGTGTATAATTTTAATGCGTTTATATTTTTCTATTTACCCCTTTATTTTTTACGTTTCGTATTTGACTATTGGGTTTTATCTTTTATTGCTTAATCATTGTAAACCTAACTACAAATCTACCATTTCCCTTTTGTTCATTAGCCATTTTAAGACCATCGAGTAGACACTATCAAAGGGAAACTTCACGGAATAGTAACCAAGTTTGAAAACTATTCTATCAAAATCACTCTCTCTTTTATTTCACATAATGAAATAACCCATGAGTGACCTTGGTGGAATAGTTTTCAAAATTGATTACTATTCTGTGAAATAAACTCCACCATCAAATTATTAATGTTTCATCAGTTGTAGCTAAATTGTTTTATGGAATTATCAAGTTTTTGTATTTTGATTTAACTATTTAGGTAGGGTTGAACTTTATTTGATATTTTGCATTTTAGTTATGTATTTTGACAAATAAGAAACAAAATTAGTAAAACTAGACCGGCTAATCAGCCAACTCGTTAATGACTCGTCAACTAGTTTAAGATCAATCAACCTGCAAATGACCGGTAAACCCGTGAATGGCCCGTCAACCCGCAAACATGTTTATTTAAACGGGTTACGCGGGTCGGGTCATGTTTTAACATGTAACACCTAAGTTTCGAAATTCAATATAATAATAAAATAAATAATAAGTGTTGTATGCGTATTATGAGTTGCGTATATGGGATTAGATGTGTTTATAAAACTAGAGGGGAAGGGATCATTTCTGTAATTAAGCTATAATTATAGATATATATGGACTTCATACTTTGACTTCTCATAAGAAGTCATGCAAACACACAAACACAACATACATACTTACATAAGTGAGTTGCATATGGTCTCCTTTTTCTCTGATTTTTTTATCAAGAATAACAAGGATTTAGCATCTCATAACCATAGTATCTATTACCCAATCATCAAGGTAAGATTAGTTTGCTTTGTTTGATTGAAAAAGGTGTACAAATGGGTTAATGATTGATACAAGAATCAAAACATGTTAATTTGGTGTTAGTTGATGTTACTAACTGTTTGGGGGTATAAGGAATCACCCCTGTGAAGTTTCAAATCGATTGTTATTGAGTTTTGAATAAAAAATGACATTAAACAGCAAGCTGACCGACTTACTGGTACAAACCAGAGGGAGGCACGAGCGTGCCTATGGCCCCGTGGCTAACCCTAGTTCATGAGGTACCCCCGTGTTTTAGGGTAAAGGCACGGGCGTACCAAGGCCCAGTACGGGCGTGTCTTCAAAGTCGTACGACTTAGTACGCTTAAGTCGGACCTATAAGTCGGACCATATGTCGGATCAAAAGTTGTAGGCACGGGTGTGCCTATAGTAGGGCATGGGCGTGCCCCTGCTCTGTTCAGTTTTCTAATACTCGGTTTTAGCATGTTTAATATATTATTGGTATTATACCTGTAGAGACTACTTGTGGGCATATTCACTGAGTCATAATCGTCTGTGGATCATTATTTAACATTACAGCTTATAGGGTGAGTTTACTAGACTATTATTCACATCTACAACATGTGTGTTATCATGACAGAATATTACACATGTATTATTCATATGTGTTGTTTAGCATACTGCTATGTGCAGTAAAGCTCAGATGTGGTACAGTATTGTGACCTATGTTGCTGCCCTGGGTCTAGAACCAGAGGCTAGCTTTGATTGCCTAACATACGTGTGGTATCTTTTATGATCTTATATGTATGTTTATATAATTTATAGTTTGGCATACTCACTAAGCTCTCGTAGCTTATCAGATACTGTTTTTAAAATGTCTTGCAGGACGCAGCCAAGACAAGGGCAAAGCTTCCGTTTGACCACTTTTCACTCAACTCCCTTAAAACAATTAACGCCTTTTTGTGTAATATAAGAAACTACAGCAGTACTTCGGTTGTACTTTTAAGTGTGTTTTCCTTTGAAACTATACTCAGATTTTGTTGTAAATACGCTTCCGCTTATATTTTCAAACTATATGTGAATCTTTTGAACATATTTTGTTTAAATATTAGTTTTATAAATTTGGGTCGTTACATAACATATACGGATTGATGACTTACACCCTGACAGAATAATTAAATGGGTCGTGTTCGTCTCATGACCCGCCGACACGCCAATCCAAACACGACGCAATTGCTACACATCCTTCAACAAAAAAGTAAGGACTAAAGGGAAAATAATATTATTATGTGTTTGTTTGTTGATTTATTGAAAACTTTTTAACCAAAGAATGAAAAAAAGGGCATAATTTTTTAACTTATGAAAAAAAGTATGTTTTCTACTTATAACATAAAAACAATAAAACTACAAACTATAGGTTATTCGGAATTTTCTTGTTATTAACCTGATTAATGTTTTACAAACTTTTCCACGCATCACTACCAAAAATCATTGTTATATTTTTTATTTTTCTCTTTTGCTCTAAACTGTTACTAGTTTTAAAAAAAAGAAAAATTGGACAGTATAAATTGTTTGAAGTATGCATATGAGAACAAACATTATATTCTTTGTGGTACTTCTTTATATACTACTACACTAGTGGGACGGTCTGTGTGAACACGGGCGCTTATTAAAATTTCTTATTTTTTTGTTTTTACAATAAAAGCTTCTTATTTATTAAATAATAACATATAAAATCTACTAATTCTATTTCTTTATCTTCTTTCTTAATTTTGATCTTAAAGGTATAGTGATAGATAGAAATACAAAATAGAATTACATAGAATCTCTCTAAAACACAAATACACATAAATTTAGAAGCCACCTAAAAGATAAACAATAAATAAGGAGAAGACATAAAAGCAAACAAGATCTTTTTTGGAAATTGTTATTTCAAGTTTTATCTTTATAATCTACATGGAGCATAAAAGGTTAACTTGCTTTAATTATTTAATATTGTGTTTATCTTGTCTATTAAAGTTACTTTTGGTTGAAAAATATAACAGGAAACATTAAAAATGATCTCAAACAATTTGATTGAAGATAATAAAAAAATTTCTTCTCTATTTAACTTTACAACTAAAAATATTAGTAATTTGTAATAAAAGTATAAGAATGATCGTTTTTTTTAAATTAAAAATAAATTAAAATTTAAGTTTAATTAGAGTACGGGTGGATCATTGGCGTCATCCAGCTTTCACACGCACCCTTGGTCAGCGTCATGGTTTGTGGTCTGCATGCCGGTCACCACTTCCTTTATTGTTTTTTTCACCAAGAGGAAATTTAGAAAGTGGTTCCAGATCACGATGAAACACGTAAAACAAGAGAATTATCAGTGTGAGAGTGGTGGACGAAGGAGAGTGATGTGGCAATATAACATTCATGGTAATATGGAGTTCTATGACCTCACTATATGCTCTTACGTTAATCATGACATCTTTATAGTCAAGGATCGATAATATAATGAAAAGGGTGCTATTATTTGTACCAAGTCTCTCTCTCACATACCAGACATATCATATCAATTAATTACAGTTTTCAATACAAGTCATACACTTACATATGTCACATCATAACGGTCAATTTAGATTTTCAAAAGGGTTTAATGTAACGCCGTGATTTTTCCAAAATTCACTATTTAAAAAAAACTTTTAAAATAAGAGCAATTTAATGCAGCGGAAGTCATAATATCATAAACTGGATTAACAGTTTCGCCATAAAGGCGTTACAA
>JAUEJL010105244.1:0-12926 GCA_032274825.1 Drosophyllum lusitanicum | reverse complement strand
CTATATACAAAAGATGAGGATTTAAAACTAAGTTTATGGTGTATGTTATTTCTTAACCAATACTACGTACACTTGTAAATTTATTTAGACAAAACTCAATATTACAAATGTTAATTTAAGATGAACATCGTACAATGAAAATATCATTTTGGATATCATTGAATATTTATCATTTACGTATATTGTCCTCTTTTCCTTTAATAAAAAGTAATAGATTAGTACATAACACACTTGGTCATACACAACAATAAGTTATTATATGAACATTCATGCTCTTAAATACATCGACAAAAATTAAATATAATAGTATCATAATTTGTGTATGACAAAATTTGAATGTGTATAAATCATCTTCCTTTAATATAATATGTCTATGGGTGTGGTCGGTGGATTTAGCTAGTAGTTGAATCATTTATTAGTATATGTGTTTTACAAAATAACTAATAGCCGAAGTTAGTAGTGTAAAATAATCAAAAAAGTAACAAAAAATAGTAAAATTTTTAAAATAATTAAATAGAGTATTTAGGTAATTTTATATATAAAAAACTTCAGCTTGTTTTTAAAGATATTTAAGAAGCTTTTTGTTTTAAAGTTATTTTGTTTAAAAAAAATTTCAACTTTTTTATGGGAAAAAGACTTGTATCTTTTTCTTTAAACACAAAAGGCTATAAGCTTCAAAAATTAACCTAACACACCCTATATGATGATTTGCACACTCATATCACTTTTTTTGTTGTTTTAAATTGAAAGTTAATAGTGCCGGATCGAGTTTGTAAAGTCAATAAATTACGTTAGAGTTTTTTATTGCGCAAATGTAATATGTAACATATATCTATCTATTTATGATGTAATAACATAGGTCTATATATTTGTAATATGAAATTATCTATATATATTTGATGTAATAACATATGTCTATATGTTTGTAATATGAAATTTGATTTTTGTTATGAATGTCAAAATTTAGTGCGTATGAGTATGAATTAGGAGAAAATATAATTTTTTTAAGATTATGAATGCTAAAAGTTAAAAGTTCAGATAATATTGTTTATATATTCATGTTGATTTGCTTTTTTATATTTTATATTTTATGTTTTGTAAGACTTTAGTATTTAGTCCAATAAAAATGGAATTATTGTATAAAATAATTTATTAAGGTTAAAATTTAAATTTTAAAAATGGTTAAACTAATTAAACTTTGTAAAGAGAATTTTCTCAAAAGGAAACCTAATTGTGAAAGTGAGATCGATGTGTAAGTTAAAATTAATAAATTTCATAGTTACAAGTAAAATAACTACCTGTAATTTTAATTTTAGTAATATGGTAGTTAACATCTTAAAATTAACAATCATTATATTATAAAGGGTTTAATTCATTAAAAAATATCTAACTTGTCACGTTTTGCTATTGTATGTATCGAACTTTAAAAGTTTCTATTGTGTGTATCAGACTTAAAATTTGTTATTATTATATGTATTTTGATTACATAAAAGTGTAAAAAATGTATATTTTTAATACATACAATAGAAACTTTAATACATACAATAACGACAAATTAAATGTTTGATACACACAATAAAAAATTTGAAAGTACGATAGCAAAATGTGATAAGTTGGATTTATTTTGATGAATTAAACCCTATTATAAACACAAGAATATTAAATTTTGAAATCCAAATCAATAAATATTGATTGTGTATTTACTCTATAAATGCATTAAAGTTAAAGGGTAACAATCTACACAATGTTTGAAAATAAATACAAAAATATATTTGTTCTATAAATAAATACATATTTAATATTTAAAAAAAAGGGTTAGGATGTCATCTTATATTTTTATAATTTTTTCCATCAACCGTCCTTTTATTTCCTCGAATAGCTTCGAGTGATATATGTGTTAGTGTCGTATTTATTTATATTCCATTCCTGAAGATGTCTTTCAAAGAAAGCATCTGAAGGTTCATTCTTTATTCATTATTATTGTCCTGACGTAACACATATGAAGAAAGAGGCCTGATCTCAAGAAAAGCTCAGTTGTTCCGAAGAGGAACATCACAACCGAAGTAAGTCTTCAGCCGTAAAGTGGGTCTCACAACTGAACGCGCGTTTCAGTACTGTTGTCTACAAGTTTAGCATATGCGAAATCAGAGCTCCTTTATTTCCTCAAACGGCAGTTTGGATTTCTGTTTCCTTATTTTATGTAGAGCAGTATACATGTAAATAAATTAGCTGAGGATTAGTTTACTTAGCATATAAATACCTTCTCACTTGTTTGAGAAAGGTAAGCGTTTGTTCGCTATTTTGTTTCAAGTAAGTTCTTGAATTGTAAGTCTGTACTCTGTACTCAAGTCTGTTCTTGAGTGCATTTTGGAGTTTGATTATTAATATAATTCTACTTTGAAAATTTCCATGTGTTTGTATTTAAAACTATTTCCGCACTTAGATTATTTAATCTTTGTTAGTTTTTACATCTTTAGGGAAAAACAATTGGTATATGAGCAGGTTTTAATTTCTTTGATAAATTAGTGATCTGTTCAAGATGTCTAAATTTCAATACATGAAATTGGGTCTTCCGCCATACCAAAGTTTTCTATTGAACATTTTTCGAGTTGGAAAAATCGTATGCTTCTTTACTTAGAAAACATCGATTGTAATTCCATCTCCATTCTTGAGGAAGGTCCTTTTGTTCCTTTGACAATCTCTATGGAGACAGGTCCCACTGATGCTCCTATCCCTTCACGTCAAAAACCTTGATCTCAATGCACTGAAAGGAGAAAAAGGCTTGTTAGCTTAGATGCTAACATAAGAAACAGTATAGTGATCGCTTTACCCAATGAGATCTTCCATACTGTTTGTAATCTAAAAACTGCCAAAGACATGTGGAAAGTCTCTGCATCTCGTTTGAAGGAACTTTTGAAGTTAGAGAAAACAAGAAAACAAACATTATCAGGAAGTATGAAAGCTTCTATGCCAAAGATTCAGAAACTCTAACTGAAGTATACACTAGATTCACATGTCTTCTGAATGACATGCTTAAAGTTGGAGTTGTTAGAGAGCAATTTGAAATACTGAATTGTTTTCTTGATTCTCTTCCCTCTGAATGGGACATGATGTGCATGATCCTGAGAACAAACAACATGCTCAGGGACATGGACATGTGTAAGCTTTATGGGATTTTGTTGAATGAAGAGCAGACTAGTATTCAAAAGCTTGATTTGAAGAAAGCCTTTAAGAAGTCTGTGGCTCTAGTTGCAAAGACGACTTCCAGATTTACTAAAGAATCTGAATCAGAAGATGAATCTGAATTGGAGATGAAGAAAGTTGCTGAAGCAGAAGAAGATTCTCATAATGAATGCACTAAAAAAGCATTCATAATGAAGAACTACAAGAAGTTCTTAAAGTTCAAATCTTATGGTAAGAAGAGATTTGACAAAAAGCACACTGCTGAACAAAGAGGCTTATCTGAAAAATCTAAAAATGAGTGCTTCAAATATGGAAGACCTGGTCACTTTGTAGCTGAATGTTTTGTTAAAGAAACTTCTTCTGATCAAAGAAAAAGTTATTCCTCCAAGGCTGACAAGTACAAAGCCAAATACAAAGCACTAAAGTCTTCTGGCTACAAAAAGAAAGAGGAAAAGGCCATGGTTGCTCAAAACCTAAACTAGACTAACTCTAACACCTCTTCTGATGAGGATGATTATGATGCTGTCAGAGGAAAGTGTCTAGTTGCTAAAGAGATATTTGGATTAGCACATCCTGAAATGTGCTTGATGGCGACCGAGAGTAAGTTGCTTATTTTAATAATTACAATTTGAATGAAAAGGATGATATGTTTGCTTATTTGTGTTCTGATTTGTCTATTGCTCATAACAATCAAAATAAATCTAAACAAACTATTTCTGAACTTACTCATGAAGTGAATGCTTTTAAAACTGAAAATGAAAAATATCTTCAAGAATCTTATGCTTTAAAATGTCATCTAGAAATTCTCACAAATGAACTCAAATGTGTCAAAAGTGATTTGAATATTTCAAATGAAAAAGTCAATGATCTTTAGTCGATCATTGATCTTTGGCTAAGTCCTAATAAACTAGCTTTTGAAAGTATGAATCATCTGATGATCATTCAAAGAGAAACAGTAGGAATACGACACATTAAACAAGCTGAGAGAAACAGTAGGAATACGACACATTAAACAAGCTGCTACGTTCAGTAAAAAGTGTAAATACGTAGATGAAATTATCTTTAATGATATGAGTATTAACGACATTGGAAATCCAAATCTGTTATACAAGCGCTTTAATAAATCTAAACATCTGTATCCTGCAAAAACCATCTGAAATAAAACCTCACCTGAACAAGATTCAGACCAAATTTCAAAAGAAATGAAACAATGTGAAACACCATCTGAAAATACTTCTGAAAATACCTCAGAATATAGTTCAGAACAAAACTCTAAAAGTCAGTCTATCGAGTTATCTGTTTCGGAGACTCTTCCTGATATTGATATTTTCTATGATATCCCTGTCCCACTTGAATCCCTCGGTAACAATGTATGAGTTGAACTTCCTAAATCCTCAACCGAAAAAGGTTAAGCTTTTTGAAACCAACACGTCAACTAAGATTAACAAAGCCTTTATTCTCCCTATTTCAAAGATTAAGGAAGTAAAAGATTCTCTCTTCAAAATTCTAAACTTATTTGGAGAAAAGGATAAAAACAAGAAAACTAAAAAGATCAGGCGAGAAAACACCAAAGTTACCAGAAAATGCTATAAATGTGGTAAAATAGGTCATGAAGCAGCATCTTGTCTGACATAATGCACTAATTCAAAAGATATTCGCTCTCCTGAGCATTCTGTTTTGGAGCCCAGTCAAACTTGGGCTCATCAAAAGAAAGTAATCGTGTATTATTTATGAAGGGAAATCATCACGAGAACATTTGGTATCTTGACAGTGGATGTTCAACACAAGGTTACGTTTGGAGGAGGAAAGTGTGGAAAGACTGACGGGTATGGTAGCTTGAGTCAAGGTCAGCTTGAGTCAAGGTCCTGTTAGCATCAAGAATGTCGCTCATGTCATAGGTCTTGAACATAATCTAATAAGCATCGGTCAACTCTGTGATGCTGATTACGAGGTATTATTCAGAAAATCGAAAGGTTCTATTTTCAGTAACAAAGGGAAAGAAGTTCTCCAAGCGAAAAGGCAGGGAAACATGTATTTGGTAGACTTCAGATCTGCCTCATCTGCCAATAATGCTTGCTTTTTATTCTGAAGCTGACTCGAAGGTCAACTGGTTATGGCATAAACATCTCTCAAACATCTCTCTCATCTGAACTTCAAAAATATTAACAAACTTTCAAAGAATTAGTTGATTCGAGGACTGCCCTCTATCCGGTTTGTGAAGGACAAAATTTGTCATGCATGTGAACAAGGCAAACAAAATAAATCAGTGTATAAATCCAAGCACTATGATGAGTTTAACATTGCATTTCATCTATTGCACATGGCTTTATTTCGGTCTGTCAGCTCTCAAAGCATGAGTGGAAAGAAATATACATTGTTGGGGTTGATGAATTTACAAGATTCACATGGGTCTTCTTTTTAAAGAATAAGAGTGAAACTGCTGACATTCTTATGAACTTCATACGAAGAATTCAAAGACAGTTCAGTACACAAGTCAAGCAACTCCGAAGTGATCACAGAACAGAGTTCAGAAACTCAACTCTTTAAGAATTATGCGGAGAAAATGGTATTATTCAAAATTTCTCTGCTCCCTATACTCCACAACAAAATGGGGTTGTTGAAAGAAGAAATCGAACTCTAATCGAAGCTGCTCGCACTATGCTGACCGAAGCCTATCTCAAAGGCTATTTCTAGCTGAGGCAATCAATACAGCATGCTATACTCAAAACAGGTCCATAATTTTCAAACGACAAGGTAAAACTGCTTATGAGTTACTCCATCTGAAGACACCAAATGTCGGTTATTTCAAGATCTTTGGGAGTACGTGTATCTTTGTAAACACAAAGGATGAGAAGATCAAATTTGATCAAAAAGGTGAACAAGGGGTTTTTCTTAGGTATTCTGAAATACCTAAAGCCTATCGTATATTTATTCCCAAGAAACATTCAGTAGTTGAGACTATGAATGTCACCTTTGATGAATTTGATGTTTAGAGAAGTCTAAATCACACTGATGAAGTGATTTCAGAAGAGTTTAATACATTGCTACATGGCCTATCTGATGATGAAGTTGAAGACAACTCTCAAGAAATAGGGCATCTTGACACCACAATACAAGCAAGCCTGCTTAATCCAACTGAAAATCAGACTTCAGAAAATGATTTTCAATTCACTAAAACCCATCCTACACCAAATGACCCTTTATCTGAAATGGACTTGTGCTCATCCTATCACCAATGTTATAAGAGATCTTAACAAAAGTGTATAAACTCGGAACAAAATTTCCCGAGCCTTCTACATGTTTTCTGAGTTTATTTCTCAGCAGGAGCCAAAGAAAGTTGAAGAGGCTCTGAAAGACCCAAATTGGGCAGTGGCCATGCAAGAGGAACGGAATGAATTTGGCACTAAAAGGGGTTTTAGGAACAAGAGAGATGAAACCGGAGCAGTGGTTCGAAACAAAGCAAGATTAGTAGCAAAAGGGTGTTGCCAAGAGGAAGGCAGTGATTATGATGAAACATTTGCTCCAGTTGCTCGCCTGGAAGCCATTCGTATTTTTCTTGCTTTTGCTATAATGGTAAATTGCAGGATGAGGTGTTTGTTCAACAACCTCCGGGATTTGAAAGTCAGAAATTCCCAAATTACGTCTACAAATTAGACAAGGCTCTTTATGGTCTGAAACAGGCCCCGCGCGTGTGGTATGATTATTTATGTACCAATCTTTTGAAAAACATATTTTAGCGAGGCAAAATTGATAAAACACTATTTCTAGGAAGAGAAAAAGGTGAATTGATTCTTGTGCAAATACATGTAGATGACATTATATTTGGATCCACAGCTGAACATTTCTGCAAAAAGTTTGAGAAGATCATGTCCGAGAAATTCAAAATGAGCATGATGGGAGAACTGAACTTCTTTCTAGGTCTTCAGATCATACAAACTGAACAGGGCATTTTCATTAATGAGGGAAAGTACGTGAATGATCTACTGAAAAAGTTTAACTTTACTGTTAGCTCATCCATGAAGACTCCCATCATCCCAAAGACAAAGCTAACAACACATCCAAACGAAAAGGCAGTGGATGTGGCCACTTTCAGAGGAATGATTGGTTCTCTTCTTTACCTAACTGTGAGTAGGCCAGACATCATGTTTTCAACATGTTTGTGTCCGCGATTTCAGGCTAATCCAAAAGAATCACATTTGACTGCTGTCAGAAGGATCTTCAGATATCTGAAAGGAACACCTGATGTTGGTCTCTGGTATTCACGAGATTAGGTTTTGATCTCAATGGTTTTTCAGATTCAGATTATGCAGGATGTTAGGTAGACAAGAAAAGCACCACAGGTGGATGTCAGTTACTAGGTGGTAAACTGGTCAGTTGGCAAAGCAAGAAACATAATCTATCTCTTCATCTACCATTGAAGCTGAATACATTTCAGCCGGGAGTTGTTGTGCACAAATTTTATGGATGCAAAATCAACTTGTTGATTATGGTATATCTTTTCAGAAAACTCCCATCTACTGTGACAACACCAGCACAATTGCGATTTCTAACAATCCTGTTCTTCATTCTCGAACGAAGCACATTGATGTTCGTCCTCATTTTATTCAAGATCATATTGTAAAGAATGAAATTGAACTTCAGTTCATCTCCACTGAACACCAACTTGCTGACATCTTTACCAAAGCCCTAGATGAACACCGGTTCAACCTCCTAGTTGCTGAAATAGGAATGTTAAATCCTTCATCTCTTTGATCTTTTCATGTAAATTTTATTGTTACTATTTGTTCTTTCTTATCACATTTAATGCCAGCCGCCCTAGGCTAATTTTACATAATTACATTTTTCCTTATTTCTCACTGGCTGCAAATCATTTCTGAATCGTCATCATGAATTATTTTTTATTTAAGACAGTCATTTTTCATTTCCCTCTACCTTCTTACTTCTCAAAGTTTTATTTTTTTTCTTCTACACCTGGTTAGCATGGAGTTTACAATCACCTTCGTTTTCTTCCCAATCTACTATGTCATTACAATCCGCATTGCGGATGAAGGCGTAGGAATAGAAGTGTCTTCTCAAATTTACATAATCAACTGATAGAAGTCTTCTAGTTCTTTTTATAATGTTTAGCTTGAAACTAAGATTCTTGTAATCTGATTTTCTGTGTAAATATGGTTAAATGTTAAATCCAAGCTTAACTTTTGATGGTATTGGCATTTCTTGTTATTTATTTTCTTAGCTTTTGTTGCTTTAATTATTGCTTTATATTTTTTTATCTCTTGTGTTGTGGATTATGAATTCCAAATCGTGATATGAACTTTATTCTCGGAATTTCCGGTTATACAATTCATGTTTCTTGTTTGTGGTAATTCTATTCATCTTGGTTACTAATGGTTTGGTGTTGAGGTTAGTAGATCATCAAGTTACTCCGGTAATTATGCTATTCACCAATAACCGCTTGACACTCCAAAAGGTAAATTTGCACGTTTTACGGTCCCAAGCGCCCAAATTCACGAACTGTTCATATCATTGCTAAAACCCTTTAAAACCTCAAACCGCCTCATCAAGCTTTCTTCCTACCCACTTCACTTTCTCCGGCGAACAACGCATTGAAAATTGTACTTTCATCAGTACTCTACAAATGGCTCTCAAAATCGCTTTAGCTTCCCAAATGATGTTGTTCCTAAGATACCAATTGCTTCAATCTGCTAGAAGGACAATAACTACTCTCCTGATCTCACTGTTCCCCTCCCTTCTTCTCCCTTCCATGAAATTATGACCTACCTTCATAATTTCCCTCTGAACTTCGCCCTGTGTGTGAAGGCTCTAATGTTCGAGGAACATTTGTGTGAATTTTGGATGACCGCTGAAGTCATCGCACCCAAAACCCCTTCGCAGAGCATTCACTTTAGTATGCTCTCAGGCACCAAACCTGCTGCAATCTCTAAAGACTTTCCGGCAACAATTGTTCTTCTTCCCCTTTGGAATCTCACTCCGGCCAATACTGATGCCAAGGAACTCTTGTTCACCTTCAAAGGGAACTCTATGGTTCGCACCCGTCTCCCTAAAGAGTGGAATTGCATAGTCACTCATCTGAATTTCTATATGACTAGCAAGACACGTGGTCTTGATTAAGTTAGTGAAGCTGTGCTGAAACTGGTCTATGCCCTAATTCATGGTTAAACCATTGAGTTCGCTGAAATAAACATGGACAGTCTTTTTGCTTCACTGACTGCTCGCTCCAGATCCCAACACATACCATTTCCTCGGTTTGTATCACTGATCATATAGTCTTTGTTGACTACTGAAGAGTACAACTCCGCTTCCCGTCCTGTCTCTACTTCTATTCTGCCCGGCTCTGTATGGGCAGGTTTTGCATCAGCCTTCAATCCATCGCTCCCTGAAGCGATGCTAAGGTATGTTTCTCTGAACCCTACTCCTGAAATTCCTACTCTACTTTCTGGTTTATCCTCTGAAACCCATGAGCAACAATATGACTCTGAGACCCAATTCACCCACTCTAAGACAGCATCCCCTACTCCCAAAACCAAGAAACGGAAAACCATCTCTAAACCCTATAAACCAGACCAACAACAAGCCAAAGTCCCTAAAACTCGTACCCACACCAAGCGTACCAAACACACTTCTTCTTCCACACCTATTATCTCATATTATGCGTTTGGAGAAGATACTGACGATGAGATACTGCTCATCAAGGGTAAAGTTCACTCTCAGACACCCAAATCTTCTACTGCTGATGATGTGATAGAACCAATCATTTCTATCATTAAGGTTATTCTGACTGATGAAGAGATAACTAACTCCCAAGTTGTTACTGAAGTCACCTCACAAAAAGTTCAAGGACACTGACATGAACTAGTCAGTCGAGACTTTGAACCCCACTACTAATGCTCAGGTACCACCGGTCACAGAAGTCCCCCCTTCTGTCACTACTGAAATTTCCCCTACATCCCTTGATGGATCAGTAGTCTCAACTGACCCCATGGATGTCACCTATGCACATGATGTGTCAGTACCGAAACCAACAGACTCTAATGCACCTCTCCTTGCTAATGATGAAACTAGAACTCCCATCTGAAGCCCAAAAAGTCGATGATATTTCAGTACACCCTGAAGTTGAGACTCTTCTTGTATCCCTTGATGTGTCACAGATCCCCACTGACCCTATGGATACTGCTAGGGCAAATGATTTATCAGTTCCTGACCAAACTGAGAGTGATGCCGAGAGTGATGCCCTCCCAAATCCAATCAGTGATGCTGAAGTCTTACCTACTTCAGCTGAGATTACCAATGCTCATGAAGACACGGTCCCAAAACAGACTGTAACCGAAGCAACTCACACCGAAGCCCCTGATACATCGGTCCAACCCACCGATGCTATGGATTACCCTTCATCCTCATCTCCGACAGACTTATCCGCACTTCAAAAATTCTATGATTTTCCTCTCTCCCCTCAAACAGGTGTCGATCCTCATGATGATACTCATGACTTCGCTTTTCTTCAATCCCCAAGGTCTGTACATTCTCCAACTTCAGACCTTGTGTTGATATTTCTGCTTCTCTACAAAGTCTATGTGAAACACTTCTTTCTTTTTCTCATTTTGTTAAAACCACTTCTTTCAATCTTTCTTCTTATTCAAATGATCAGCACAAATTTCACTCTGATTTCAAAGCTCTTGCTGACTCTGTGATTCAGTACTCCACTTCTCTTTCTAAGGACACTGCGTTGAGTAATCAAATGCGTGTCTCTATGTACAAACAGACTCATGAATTAATTTTCCACTTTGGCTCAATCTGCAACCGCGGAATTTTCAATTCTCACCAATCATATTCAAACACTCTCTTCCACTGTAAATACTCTTTATTCTGTGGATAAATTCTATGCTGTAAATCTCTCCGAAGCAGCTATAAAACGTGTACAGGAATTGTTTGCAACCTCCTTTAAGGTACTTTCTGTTCGGATTCAGGAACTGTCTAGATCGTTAGAAGCATCTGGTATCTCCTCTGCTTCTAAGGGGGTGAAATTTAGAAGACAGTCCAAAATCTGTCAGATAATAAGAAAGAAGGCTACAACTGAATGAAAAGAACTCTTATGGCAGAAGAAATTTTCAAGGGCTACCGCCATGAAAAGTCTAGAAGATGAAGTTGCACGTCTGAGACAAGTTGAGGATGCTCAGAATAAGGCCTTAAATGAAGCGGAAGCCAAACTGAAAACAGCTGAACAAGAAAGGGCCAAAGCTAAAGAAGCTAGGGCACAAGCTAAGGGAGAGCTTAAAGCCTTCCTTGATCAGAGAAAAGAAGAAGCAGATATATTCACATCTGAAATTGATGGTGCTGAGTGTCATACAATAATAGCAGCAACTGAAGTAATAACATCATGTGCTTGAATGAAACAAATTGTTCCAACAGCCTTGAACTCTGAAGTGCTCCTTCAACCGGTGGTCAACCCAGTCAATCTGACAAAGGGAAAAGCTCATGATCATAAATTCACCTTATGATCTAATGCAAGTAGGAAAGTATGGAGAGGATGAATCTGACGATTCAGATGATGAAGATCTAATCTTAAAAGAGAAAAAGATCATTGAAGAGCTTGGCAGAATAGCAGCGGAAAAACTAGCCTCTAAAAAAGCCCTGCAAGCAAAGCCAATATGTCTCCTCCTACTTGTCACTTGAAACTTCAGGAAGAGATCACAATAGAGAAAGAAAAGATAGATAGGAGAAAACAAATTGCTGCCGAAAAACATCAGGAGTGGTTATCTACCACGAACCAAACTTCCAAACTTTCCGAATCTTCAGAGAAAAGCAGATCCACTATACACTGTAAAACAAGTAACAATGAGGTGTGGTTACACTGAATGGGCTGAAAAAATTGGATGTTTGTCAAAATTGAAGTTGACTAATGATGTTTTGAAAATTCAAAAAGACATCTCCCACGTTATTAAATATTACAACAAGGGGATGAAAGGAAGAGCTTCTGAAACCAAAACAACAACCGATAGAACTAAGCCTTCTAAAGCTCAAATATTGCAATTTTAGAGAAAGAAACTGACCTATAAAAAATCTCAACAACAGATATTGGAGCTAATTGCTGAAGGTGAGCTGCCAAATTGCAAATGATTAGACACTTCTCTTCCCAAGGGCATGCACCTGAATTAGGAAAGGTAATATAAAATCCCTGAGGATTTTTCTTTCTTGATGCTCAAAACAAGGTCAGATTTAAGAGGGTTTCAGAGTTCTCCGGAGCAGATTATCTACATCTAAGGTCACTTAGATATTTTCTTGATTACAAAGATCCATCCATAAAAGACATTCTAGATAAATATCCGAAGCAAATTCAGTTGAAGACTCCCACTGAACCCATTCCTAAAGAGCTCAAACCCGAGATCAATTAGAGTATATTCTTTCAAACTTTTGTATTGTTTATTCTTTTATTATTTATAAATAGTTAACGGATTATAAACAAATAGGAGGAGATTGTTAGTCTCGTATTTTTCTATATTTCATTCCTAAAGATGTGTTTCGAAGAAAGCATCTCGAGGCTCATTCTTTATTCATTGTAATTATCCTGACGTTACTAGTACAAAAATGACCTTTAGTCACACCAAAAAAGTGTGACCATAGGCATACGGTCACACTTTTTTTTCCCATCAAAAGTGTGACCAAAGATCGTGCCATTTTAGGCATGTTATGGTCACACGAAAATTTAGTGACCATATCATATGAAA
>JAUEJL010105233.1:0-12926 GCA_032274825.1 Drosophyllum lusitanicum | reverse complement strand
ATAAACAGTTGCAACCAAATCATTACAACTAATACCAGTCGTGAGTTAAACGTCCACTCACCTCTTGTTCTCAAACTTCACTCAGAGGTCTAATATTACCGAGTCTCGTCCGTTCCTGGGAATACAATAAAACCGAAATCAGTATCCAATTCATAAATATATATCAACACATATATTTATATCCCTTCTAACCATGCACAACAAGTTAGAAATACCCAAAATGTAAACACGTAACTCGTAATCCAAAATATATAACAAATAAAAGCTTTTGGCTATAAACACCCTGGTCGTGTCGCGACCAGCCAACGCGTCGCGTCGCGACGCTTCTTCGAGCGCCCTCTTCGAACTACAACACTTCAAGCGGACGGCTTCGAGCAACAAGGCTTCGAATTCGGAACCACTAGGTCGCGCCGCGACCCTAGAGCACGTCGCGCCGCGAAGTGACTTCGAGCAGATTCTTCGAACTAGCAATTCGAAACAAAGCTTTCAAATTCGAGGATGACCATGTCGCGCCGCGACCTTATACTCGTCGCGCCGTGATCTCGCAGAACCCAGATTTTCCAGATTGTTCTTCATCTTCTTCCTTTTGACAAAACTCCATAGCCATAATATCCAGTAATGTAAACTTACTAGAATCAATACCAAATCATGTTTAAACTTAATATAACATGTTTAACATCATCATGAACACCATAAAAGTCAAAAATACATCAAAACCAACTAAACCCATTTGTCAAGTTTCTATCATGTTCATCCTTGGTGTTTCTTGATAAAACCCAGCAAGTATTTCAACAGCAAATATAGCATGCTAGGCAAGAATCTTTATTCAAAAACAAATAAAAGAATCATACCAACCTCAACTATGGATTATCTACTTCCAAAATCCAACTTTCAAGCTTGTTCTTAGCTTTCTTCTTTTTCTCTCAAAACACACACACATATACACACATTCCAGTAAGTTATCAAAATGAGGAGGTGACCTTTTGTGAGACTAGGCTTATCCAAAAGCACACGTATACACTTTCTCAAATAACTAAACAAGCATGAGGTGTATAGCATGCATACACACACTCACACATACATACTCACATACATACATACTCTTACACATAACACAACTTTTCAATTAACTAAGCATGAGGTGGCATGTTCATGTTAATTCACATATATTCTCTCATACATGCATACGTACACATATAGACATACTTACATACCAACATATATCATAATTAATTAATTTAATCAAATGATATATTAACATTATCTTTTCTAGATAATAATTAATTCTTCAAAATTAATTAACACATAACAAGGTATTATCTATAATCCTCTTACTAAACTCAACTTATCTAACTCATAAAATCATGCGATCTCAAATATTAAGTACTTGTAAACAAACGCAATAGAATAGTAATACATCATTAAATATAAGTACTTGTAAACAAACGCAATCCAACTTACCACCGACCTGCCCGCAACTAGGCCGTGTTTTCGGATGTTACAGTACTCGATAGAATAGTAATACATCATTTTTTTTATTATATTTACCTATTTATATAAGGGAATAAAAAAGTAAAATCAAAATTTGAATCAAACCGAAACAAATACCGAATTTGAAGTTCGAATACAATCGTAACGAACATTGATTATTGAAGTTCGAATATAAACAAAAATCATTTTTGAAATTCTTACCGAAGTTAGAAAACAAACATGGAATTTGAAATATTGATAAAGAAAATCGTAGTTGAAATGGAAAACCGTATCCAAAAATCGTACTCGAAAACCGAAAAAATTCTCGTCGATGACATTTGGCCTAAATGGATCAACCCGAAGGTCGACACGAAAATAAATAGATCAAAATTGGGTCGACACAAAACCGACTCGAACCGGATAACACGAACCGGACCCGAATTGACAGTCTTAAAAGAAAGGAGCTTTAACCATTTCGACGTATTTCATGAATTCACGTATGTTACAAAACATTGTTTATAATCTAAGGAACACATCATATAATGAATAAGAAAAAAATGTATAACCATTAGCAACACCTAGGTTATGTGATATAAAAATGACATAATTATTCAATTCAGATTGAATGTATTATAGTTATTTTATTATTTTTACATTTAAAATATATAAATACATTCTTTCCCATAAAAATAATCTATCTATGCAATTACCGTAAATAGTAGTTTTTGTACGAAGGAAGCCGCAGAAATAATAATAAAATTGATTATTTTAATATGTGGGTTACGGTTTGAGATTTGTGAACATGATCCTCCTGAATCCTAATTCGTGATGATGCTTCCTCGTCGACTTATTGAATTCCCGGTGGGCCAATCTCCTTTTGCCTCTCAAAACTGTCTCAAAAAACTCCTTCTTCAACTTCCTGAACTCAAATTTTCATGGAAATTGCTACTATTAGTTCTTTCATTCCCATTTACCTGCTCACAAAACTATCCAGGTTATGTTTTTCTTGAGCTTTCTGCGATTCCCATATCAAATTATTGAACTTTAATCAATAAAATCAAGTGGGTTTTTGGTTTACTTTGGGGTTCTTGAACTTATGTATCTCATTTCAATTCAATTCTGCTCTTGTATGCGTCAAATACCGGGCAGATATAAATGATTTCCCAGTCATCGTCTGCAAGCTGTGAATTCTCACAGATTTTATGGGTCTCATCACCACCAATTTGCCCATGTAAGAGAAGGACGCAATTGAGTTCACGTAGTTCCATAAAGTTTAATAGCTTAACCACTAGATATAGGTTATCCAAGAGACGAAAATTTTCCCTAATTCGGGCTTGTGTGGTTCCCAGTAATGGAAGGAAACACAATCTGAACTTAGAGTTTGTGAATTCCACAAAAAGGGGTGCTAAATTCTATGCTGTGAAGCGAATTTCGAATGAATTGGTTGAAGGTGATGATTCATTGCCTGAAAGTTCAATTTCATTGGGCTCTCCCAATAACTTTACTAACTTTAGAGAAGACCCTATTGTAGATAAGCTTAGGACTCAACTTGGAGTTATACATCCTATTCCTTCACCCCCTATTAATCGAAACATTGTTGGATTATTTGTATTCTTTTTCTTTGTTGGGGTTGTGTTTGATAAGCTCTGGACATCAAGGAAAAGGAACAAATCAAGGGATGAAGGGAGGCCAGGGATATGGCCGCAGGTTCCCACAAGTTTTTCTTTGTTTCTTGAGAAGGATTTGCAGAGGAAAGAGTCAGTGGAGTGGGTGAACATGGTTTTAGAGAAATTGTGGAAGGTTTATAGAGGTGGGCTTGAGAACTGGATAATAGGGTTGCTTCAGCCTGTTATTGATAACTTACAGAAACCTGATTATGTGGAGAGAGTTGAAATAAAGCAGTTTTCATTGGGAAACGAGCCATTATCAGTTAGGAATGTTGAACGCAGAACTTCTCGCCGTGTCAATGATCTACAGTAAGTTTTTTCCTATTATGTTACTGTATTTGACTTAAAACTGTGCAGTGTCTATGCCCATAATTAATTAATAAACTAAGATAATGACCAACTGATCACATTCGGAACCCAATCACCCATAAGTTGTAAATGTAAGTAATCAACACAACCCACTTAATTCCATAAACGTAAATCCAAGCAACAATGTATAGTGATTTGGATGTTATGTGTTGTCCATTCATTTCATGATTTGCAAGGTTTTTGGCTTTCAACATGCAATAAATCTGACATTCAACAAGGCCATAAAATATACATTTTTGAAATTTGGGATTTTGGGCGTACATTATATTATTTCCCTTTTGAACTTAACACTTCCCCTTTGAAAGTTGAATCCACTTTTCAACAACCATGTAGACCAAGAGACTAGAGAATGAAGAGCAGTTGAGCTCAATTGTCATGGCCATATGAATTATACTTCTCCCATATGTGGTCACTGGCAAATTTCTTAGTGATAATCACTACTCAATGGTGCATCCGGAGGTCAACAACTGTAGATGAACAAACAAAATCATAAGTTAGCTATTTCTTTTTAGATGTTGTCTCTTAATGTTTAGACATGGTTTTTAGTTATCAAATTTCATCCCTCACACACTCAAAGTTTGTGAGCTTTATCGGGGTAGATTATATATGACAAATGAGCACTCTAAATGGGTGTAATATGATTGAATGTAAATTATTGTTATTTTTACTTTTTTTTGGTCCTAAGAAGCATAGCATGGCTGCCTCCTTTTGTTGTCTCGATGTTAGTTTCATGAAGGTGAATTTCCTTAGGTTCCCTTGGAGTATCCACAGGGTGAAATTCACATATTATTAGAGGAAATTGCATAAAACGTGACAGACCTTAGGCGGATTTCCATTTCTAGTAACAAACTTTGTTTTCAACCATAAAGAGGTAAGATACTTTCAAAAAATACGATTCAAGGTAACTAACTTTCAAAAGTTTTGCCTTAGGGTAATCTAACCGACTGCAAGGTCAAAATGATGACACAACAGCTGATGTTTTGGAAAGTTTGAGCATGTTGACTTTGTGGTATATTAAAACTGGTTAACCTACATGATTACTTTAAATAAAAACTTTTGTATGTTTGCTAACCTTTTTGGGGGTAAATGAAGTTTGTTACCCATATAGAATTTGGACTGCCATACCAAAGTTACTATACACTTTTAATTTTTAAGTATATTACAAATGAAAGATGAAGCTATCTTATTTCTTTTATTTTGGACTAATCTAATCCTTTCGTTGACTTCTAATATCTGACTTGTTTTAATATTAATGTCAAGGTACCAAATAGGACTTCGTTACACTGGTGGTGCCCGCATGCTTTTAATGCTATCACTAAAATTTGGCATTATTCCAATCAAGGTTCCTGTGGGGGTTCGGGATTTTGACATTGATGGAGAACTTTGGGTTAAACTGCGGTTGATTCCAACAGAGCCATGGGTGGGAGCAGTTTCATGGGCTTTTGTTTCACTTCCAAAAATTAAATTCGAATTGTCACCATTTCGCTTGTTTAATCTAATGGGTATGTCTTTTATTCAAAATTTTAATTAACATTATATTGGTACTCTAAATTAAGTGTGTATAATATAACTTTGTTTCTTTCATGCATGCAACGATGGAACACCAGCCATCCCTGTGCTCTCCATGTAAGTGACATTTCTTCATCTAATTTCTATCATTATATATTGTACCTTAGTTATATATATTTTATTGTTTATGAAGTATGAGATACTCTATACTTTGAAATTTTTCAAGTTCTGACTATTTGTCTACCAGATTGAAATATCCTTAAGAAAGAAAGTAAAAAGAAAACTTAGTGGACCCAAATCAATATCTATATCTCTATATATATATATATGCAAAAGTTCAAACAAAAACTGTTTTTCGTACGAGAACTGCGAGAACCAATCTTAGCCGTCCAATTCCCCCTCCTTCAATTGGATTGTCCACCCATGAATTCCTTACATGGAATGAAGAGCTATCTTGCAACTTAGATCGAAAATTTAAGAGAGGGCTATCTTGCAACTTTCATGGAATGAAGGGAGTAGTAAATTTCATGTTTAGCACTTTTCATGTGACAATTTCCCACACTGCTCTTATCCATTAGGTTCTAGTTGATGCATTCTATTTATAAACTGTATCCTATATTAGTCCTCCAAACTTCAAAGTTTTTTTATTTACTAATTTATCTAATCTTTCTGTTTTTTCGAAACATTTTCCGAACTGTTTATGACTTTATCATGTCTTTTTTTCAATATGTAAACATGATTCTACCTTTAATTTTTTGTAAGATGCATTTTTGTTTATAAAGTTGGTTTTTGTGCTATCCATCAGTTACTGATTCAATGCTACATGAAATTTAGGTTTTTGACAAAACTTTTGACTGAGGATTTGCCACGATTATTTGTTCGTCCCAAGAAGATTGTATTAGACTTTCAAAAAGGAAAAGCAGTTGGCCCAGTCCGAAATGATTTCAAGACAGGAGAAATGCAAGAACGAAATAAAGATTTCGTTGGTGAATTATCAGTCACTCTTGTTGATGCTCGAAAGCTCTCTTATGCCTTTTTTGGTATATCTTCTGCCTATACACCCTTTTCTCCAATAAGGTCCATTTTTATGTTAAAATATTTTAACCTACTACTTCCATACTCCTACTTTTCATTATTTTTATCAGAAATAAACATTAAAGGTCTCAATTTCTACCCATTTACTTATGAGTGGGTCGATTCAGGATAAGTTTTATCTCTCAAGGTAAATAATTTACTTAATAGGAAATGAGCCAGACAGGTTGATCACGTCCAAAGCGTATTTTTAGTGCATAAGACCTCCTAATTTAAAAAAAAAATTAGTTTAATATAAAAAATTTATTAACTTTTATGATCATATTTGACACAATAATTATTTATAAAGATTTTAAATTTTAGAAAACAATTGTTTCAGATCAACCTAAACCTAATAAAAACTTTACCAATATTTTAACCGTGACCCATTTTGCCACTTTTAAGGAACATAATTAGCAGTCCTTGCAAAAAAATTACTGAGCATTCCCCGGATTTGCTTAACTCACTCAGGGTGGTCCTTCAAGTATTTTTTTATTTATAAGAAGTGAATTATCTGTATCTTTCTCAAACAAGTTGGTAGGCATTCAGCCAAACTTTTGTGATGGGGGACTCATTTTTTGAGTGATGCCGACATCCAAAGTGCATATCTTAGAGCACAGGATGACCTACTGTTGACCAAAGTTTGAAGTGACTTATGTAGTTTCCAATCTCTTTTTATATCTATGAATATTACCAAGAATCATTTTACATGAAGAAGATAATTCTTGTCAAGTCTGAACTTAAATTTAACTTATTTGAAACTGAGATGCAATTTGGAGGTTTTCTAGTATATGATATTTGTGTACCAGTGGTGGTCAATATTGAAGGGATCATATGCATTTCTAAATTTTACAATTTTGCCTCCGTCAGGAAAAACGGATCCGTATGTTGTATTAAAGCTAGGTGATCAAGTAATACGTAGCAAAAAGAACAGTCAAACAACTGTTATTGGGCCTCCTGGTGAGCCAATATGGAATCAGGTGAGATTTGGAATGTTGGTCTGCATTTTATTTTGGACAATACGAAATTTAATCTGCATTTTGTTTTAGACAATATGAAATTTAGAAAGGATTTAGACGTGTCTTTATTTTGTGACAGGATTTTTACATGCTGGTTACAAACCCTAAAAGACAGAAACTGTCCATTCAAGTGAAGGATATTTTTGGATTTGCAGATGCGACTGTTGGGACGGGAGAGGTAACTTCCTTACTTATGCAACTATTTGAAAATTGTTTATTTATCTTTTTTGTTTTGGCATAATGATCCTTCATGTATGTAAATATAACTTCAAAAGTTGAATGACATCTGATAGTAGTATATGCTGTCTAATCATGATAAAGTGTTTAATTGGTTATGCTTATCTCATTATTATGATGTTATAATATAAGCACGAATAACCTTATTGGAATCATTATTATTATTATAACACTCTAAGATAAGCTTAATTGGCATTCTAGGAGTTACACGCCCTCTACCACTTGATTTGCAACTGATTGTTGAATTAAGTGTTTTATAGAGTTAAGCAAAGATCAATCAACCTTTCTAAACTCGTGTTTGACTTCTCTCAAGTTGGAGGGAATTTTCTCAATATGATATCATTTCAGGTATTTAGTCTTATATGTTCACATAATCCAATTATATCTTCCTTTTGCATGCTGAAATGAACAGCTAATGGTTCCTCTTAAGATGAGAGTGGTATATATTAGTAAAAAAGTTGTATGAAAATATCGAATTTAGATAGTACTAGGTAGACCTGCCAGTTTTAACCTTTACTTATAAACAGGCTGATTTGGGTTAAGTGTTGGTCAAACATTAGAACGTGGCCAATGTGCATTTTTAATGTGTAGAAAATCGCTTTATTGAATAAGTTGTGGTGTGATGATACAGTTTTTCTAATCATATTTAACACATTAACTATTAGGGGAGGGTTCAAAAGAAAACTGTTTTTCGTGTGAGTACTACGAGAACCAATCTTGGCCCTTCGATTAAAATAAATCAAAGACTAATAATTGTAAGGGCTCATTAATGAGGGGTGTTTTAGGAAAATAAATCCTCACTCATTAATGACGGTTCCCCCGGACGCAATTCACAGTTGCGTTCCCCTATTAATGAGTCATGATGTTGCAAATACTTCTCGCACAAAAAACAGTTCTCGTTTGAACTTTTCTATTAACTATTACTTAAAAAAAAATTTAAAAGTATTGAATAAAAAATGGTGCACTAGCCCATAGTACTATGTTTAAATCCTAAAATCACAGGTTGAAATGTGAACATATTTCTAGGTTGATCTGGGATCCTTAAAAGACACGGTACCAACAGACAAGATTGTGGCCCTTCGAGGGGGCTGGGGACTGTTCAGAAAAGGATACGCAGGAGAAATTCTGCTTCGGTTGACTTATAAAGCATATGTTGAAGATGAAGAAGAAGACGAAAAGATAGATGCAGTAGCTACAGAATCAGATGTATCAGATGATGAATTAGAACAAGCTGCTGTTACATACGGTCAACGTGTCTCAAATGAAACAAGCAGAGAAGCTTTCATGGATGTTTTAGCAGCATTACTTGTCAGTGAAGAATTTCAAGGCATTGTGGCTTCTGAAACAGGAAATGCTAAAACTTTCACCGAGGTTAACAAGTCAGACTCAAAAGAGATGTCTCGCGGACCTGGTGCTGTTGCACCACTCGATGTGTCGAATTCTGAGACTGGTTCTAGAGGTATGGGTTTATTATCTATTGACAGGACGGAAATTCCCAATTTTCTTTTTTTTGGGGGGGAGAGGGGTTGCAGAATGGGTAGTTAAGTTGAAATGGACTGATTCGAAACATGGTTTTCCAATATTTTATTAATAATTAGTGTGCTAAATTTTTAACAAAAAGTTCGGTTATAATTACACTATTTTGACCCGTTTCCTTTAAATCTTTCTTTTTTGAGTTTTTTCTTGTCTGATCTGTTAAAAATACAACATAACCTAACAGGAAGAAAGTTACTCACATTCGAAATGCAAACCTCCTAAATTGTTTTATTGTAAATAAAGGATTATTAGTGTTAATACGGTTTTATATTCATATTTAATGCATTAAGATCTATAGAACTCAAGAAAATAAAACAATTTGTGGTCCATTTTGGCCTGACCAATTTTGACATGTACTGAAATTCACCTGGTTTGACCAATAACCACTACCCAAACTGCATGACCCGCTTTTACCACATCTACTCGACATGCACGGGCTAGTTTACTTGTTTTATACTGACCCCAAGTGTGGATCTGTTTGCAGGACAAGTCTTGTTTTGGCTTGCTGTTATCACAAGTATTTCGATTCTTATCGCACTTGATGTTGGCGGCTCTAGTATTTTTAATCCCTGATGCAACGCAACAAGTTTTGTCTTTCAAGTAAGTATTTGTTTATCAGTTTGGCTAGTCGAAAATGTTTCTATTATAAAACTTATAGAATTAATATGCAGTCTCGGCTCATTTTTTTCTTTCAACAAGCGAAATACCTCTTGTTAATTTACGCCAACACCCCTTTATCGATCATATGCTATTTTCAAGATGATGAATGAATTGTTAACTATGTAGTTTTGTTCTTTTGCAGGGTTGCTCCACTCATCAACATGGGATTTTGAAATTTAATTACCTCAGTCATGAAGAGAATGTTCATCTAACGGCATGAATCGACTAATTTCTTGAGTGCATAAAGTATTTATTTTTGCTATATCTGTGAATTTTGCCACTATTTATATATACATATGGTATTTGATAGAGAAGTTTTGCCAAGATGAAAGCCTATGATAGAAACAATCTTTTGTTTTTTGTTTGTGTATGCATGTGTCTCGAGGTGATCCTTTACTCATTTTCTAGTGAGATTTAGATTGATATGGTCGTAAAAACATAAATTATATGAGATGGAACATGTTTGTTGATAGAGATGTGAAAATCAATATCGATTATTATTGAGGAAAGGATGTGTGCAGATAGAAGCACATATAGTTACTTTTGTTGGAATCTGTCCACTGACACACGTAGGCCGGTATCACTGCCGATGAAGCGCGGACCTATTGGGTTACACGCCAAGTTTCAATCTCAACAGCCTGCTATAAGAGGAAAAGGTCAAAATGGTCAAATTCAATCCGACCTAAGCTTCACGACCGTGAAGGATGCTCCACGGGTCGTGAAACAGCTTGTGTACACGTGTCCTGTCATGGTCGCATGGTTCGTGAAACCCTAGGGCTTCACGACCCTACACGACTCGTGAAGGAGGTCGTGAAGCAGAGTGCCCTCACGATTCTTGCCCGGCGCGGCACGGCTAGTGGAGGATTAATGGCCGGTCGTGGCGCATCTATCCTTCACGGCCCGTGAGAGCCCGTGAAGAAGTCGTGAAGGCAGAAGTTCAAGTGACATTTGTGTTTTCATTGGACCAGCTTGTTGGTCCAATAACCACAAGCCACATGCACGAGTTTTTGGCAGATCTGGAGGTCTTGTACCTCTATATATGCCCCCCTCTTCTTCATGTAGCCACTCTTGGTCAATTGTGCAATATACACTATACTTGTGAGTTCAAACCTAAGAGAGTTGTGAGTTCATCAAGTGGTGGTTGCTGTGCACATTTTCTTGAGGCTGTTCCAGAAGTATATCACCAAGTGTTGGTGATTTCGTGGCTTGCTAGTACAAGGAGAGTGAAGCAAAGCTTGGTGTGGACTTGCATTAGGGTTTGGAGCCACTTGTTCCAAATACACATCCCAAATTCGGATTCCTCATTGTTCCAGCCGAGATTCAAAGGCTTCAAGGGTATGACTCTTCTCTTCTTGTTCTTGTTTTTGGTTGCATGTTGTTTCTTACAAGTTTTCACCACCATTGGGACTTCATGGGATCTTTGTTGTGTGTTTTTCTTGCTTCCGTTGCGTGCCTTTGATCCCCATGGAATCCCAACATCAGTAACTTTATGCCTTTTAGACCTATGTGTTGTGGTGTTTGGTGTATTTCGTTTCGGTGGCCTGCGTGCCGTATTATTGTAATTTTACTTTTTGGTGTGGCTTGCATGCCGTTTATTTATTCCTTTGTACTAGTATTAGTATCATAGGATTGCGGCCTGTGCGCCGTTTCTTCTTCTATGTATTTGTACAATAGTATAGAAGTTGATTTTATATGTAATACACCAACGGGAGTCACGGCGTTCATGTCTCGGCCATATGGAGTCCGGATTGCTTTTTGAAGATGCCGGCTTAAGTGGGAGCACACCCAACTGGGTACTTTGGATCTTGGATTCCTTAGCTGACCTTGTTTTCCCCGTTTGGCTCGCGGGAAAAACGCATATGATTTGGGCATGTTACCGAACTATTATGTATGCGTGGTTGTTTTTTATATATATATTATTCTTGCATGGATGTATAGGAAATCGCATGCTAGATAATTTCTCCAAAATATATAAAAACGCAATGATTTATAAAAATGGTTCATATATCTCCGCACATGTAGAATTAACAAGATAATATAAAATTGGTATTTTATTATAAGTGGATAAAAATTGGTTTTATCACTTAATTTGTTAATTCGCAAAATGGATTAAAAATGGTTTAACCAGAAAAACAAAATCCCGTTTTTAAAAAGTAAATCACGCGCCATCCGTAAGACGATACCACCTAAATCTAGTGAAACTTGGATGATTGTCGAGCTTTAGTACGAGTCATTCCTAGTGAAACTGTGTGGAAGGTGAGTGTGGCAACTCGCAAGGTTGGTTGTCGAGCTTAGCACGAGCAAATCATTGGTCGAGAGTACCACCATGTGTCTTGACGGGCGGTTTACAATTCTATTTGTCACATTTAAGTGGCGTCGAGCTCTAGCCGAGTCATTTAGGGGGATCAAGTTAGAATTGGTGTGAGAAGGGATCAAACATGCCAAAAGACATAATGGATGTCGATGGATCCTACAAGGATCTAGAAGTTGCAAAATGGTTGCAATTGGTAAAATGGTTACCGGCCTAAATAGCTTTGCTTTGTGATCTGCGGCAAACCCGTCATAAGGCAAGGTGAAATATGGTTTCTTGTCTTGTTTAAATAACTGGTTTTGAAAAACTAATTGGGTAATTATTTCTACAAGGATTATATCGAAATTAACTAAAACGTGAACTCTAAAAATGTAGATGACAAACGTTAACAACGCAACACCGAATTTATCACTCCGTTCGTTCCTAGAGAAGGAGAAACTCGTAGGTGCGAACTTTGTGGATTGGCATAGGCAATTGTGTATTGTCCTTCGCCATGAATCTAAGTTGCACATCGTTGAGGAACCCCTTCTAGAACCACTGCTACCAATGCGAGTTAGGCCACTAGATACGCTTTTGAAAAGCGTGTCGAGGACACAAAAGAGATTTCTTATTTCATGTCGTCGACTATGAGCTGCATGCTACGAAAACAACTCAAGCATATGAGTGCGCATAACATGATTAACCGGTTGAAGGACATATTGTAACACCGGAAAACCAAAGCCATTTTTTTTAAAACGCGCTACGGAAGCTTAATTAAACATACAAACTTTACATATAATACAAATATTTACAAATCAAAAACATCTGTTCTCAACCAACAACAACAACTGTCTTGGTGTTACAAAAACAAGTTGGCTCGTTTTTTTAAAACAATTATATCAGAGCAGGGTCAACTTCTCCTTCTACAAACACCACCAAAACACAAACTTGCTAAAGAAACAACTGAGGGGAATTAGCACAAAGCTAAGTGTGTAGAAGCTAAACACAAAGGCAAACATCCACAGTCAATATCAAAGCATGTAATCACACAATCAAGAAGACCGGCGGTTCGGCGCAGAACCTACAACCAATGCCGGC
>JAUEJL010105222.1:0-12926 GCA_032274825.1 Drosophyllum lusitanicum | reverse complement strand
CGGCCAAAACTCCCCGAAACTCATTCAAATCAGTTTTTAACATCTTTAGGATGGTTTCTAACATCCCTAACAATATAACACTTAAAACTCATATATAACATACTTTGATCCTTGATTCAACCTTTTGAATCATATAAACCCATTTAAACTTGAAATTTTTTTAACCAAACATACCTTAAGTATAACAAAGATGGAGATGATGATGTAGATAGCTTTAAACACTGTTTTCTCTTGTCTAAAACTCCAGAAAATTAAGAATCAATCTTGAAGTTGAGAGGAAACGTTTACTGTGAAATGTTGATAATAGCTAGTATTTATATATGTGTTTATATATATACAAGTTTCCCATATTAACATAAATAGTCCCTTGACTATTCTATTTTTATTTTGACAACTTTGGCCCCTCTAGTTAAAATCCACACTTTAATTCTTACAATCACTTATAACACATATAACACTTGTATATTACATTTTTATTTTCTGGATGTTACAACTCTTCCCCAATTGAAAAGATTTCATCCCCGAAATCATTTGTCAAAGAGTTATGTATAATTCTTCATCATATCTTGTTCAGGTTCCCATGTGAAATCTAATCCTTTTCTGTGCTTCCATTGGACTTTTACTAGCCCAATCTGTTTATTGCGTAGAGTCTTAACTTTTCTTTCCGATATTGCCATAGGCTGTTAATCTTCCAACGGTATGAATGCAAATTCGTCTGCTAAACACTTTCTGAGATGAGACACATGGAAGGTATTATGAATCTGAGACAACTCTTCTTGTAGTTCTAATCGGTAAGCAACCTTCCCCACACGTGCGTTGATTCTGAATGGTCCAATAAATCTCGGACCAAGCTTTCCTCTCTTTCTGAATCTAATTACGCCTTTCCACAGTGACACTTTTAATAATACATAATCCCCCACCTAAAACTCAAGTGGTGATCTACGTTTATCTGCATAGCTTTTCTGTCTACTTTGGGCAGTTAACAATCTATTTCGTATCTGCTGAATCTCTTCTGTTGTTTGTTGTACCACTTCTGTACTACCCAGCTTTTTTTCACCTACCTCACCCCAACAGATTGGAGTTCGGCATTTCCTTCCATACAACATTTCATACGGTGGCATCCCAATGCTGGAATGATAACTGTTATTGTATGAAAATTCTGCCAAGGGAAGATACGAATCCCAACTTCCACCGAAATCGATAACACATGCACGGAGCATATCTTCTAACGTCTGAATAGTCCTTTCACTCTGACCATCGGTCTGAGGGTGATAAGTTGTACTAAGATGAAGCTTAGTTCCCAATTCTTCATGAAATTTACTCCAAAACCTGGAAGTGAATCTGGTATCCCTGTCTGACACAATAGAGACTGGCACGCCATGACGAGACACAATCTCTTTCATATAAACATCTGCTAATTGTTCTGAGGGATAATTTTCTTTAATGGGAATAAAATGTGCACTTTTTGTCAACATGTCTACAGCCACCCATATTGCATCATAACCTCGTGGCGTTTTGGGTAACTTAGTAATCAGGAGTGTCTACCGTGTCTCCCCATAACTTGGTACCCATATACGACCATATCTAGTCAGAACGTCACGACTATCCTTAAAAAGATTTATTACTTGGCCCTTAATACGGTCTTTATTATGATTTTCAGTTTTAATTGCTTCTGGCTGAGCTGTTCTTATCATGTCAATCAAAGGTGTCGTAACTGTCATCTTTAAGGATTGATTCTTTATAAGTATTGTTCTCGACTTCCTGCTCAAAGCATCGGCTACCACGTTAGCCTTGCCAGGATGATATAATATTTCACAGTCATAATCTTTTAACAATTCCAACCATCGTCTTTGTCTCATATTGAGATTCTTCTGATCCATAAAATATTTCAAACTCTGATGATCGGTATAAATAGTAAACCTTACACCATACAAATAGTGTCTCCACATTTTAAGCGCAAAAACCACTGCTGCTAGTTTAAGGGTTGAGAAGCATAAGCAATAACTCTACCCTTCTGCATCAAAACACAACCCAGTCCACTGTATAAGGCATCACAAAATACTACCATATTTTCAATTCCTTCAAGTAGCGCAAGAACTGGCGCTTTACATAACTTCTGTTTAAGGGTTGAGAAAGCGACTTGCTGATCACTTCCCCACTTGAATTCAACATTCTTCTTTGTCAATTAGGTCAGAGGAGTAGCAATCTTTGAAAATCCTGAATAAACCTCCTATAATAACCTGCCAACCCTAGAAAACTTCTGATCTCCTTCGGGTTCTTTGGAGAATCCCACTTCATTACTGCCTCAACTTTCATAGGATCCACTTTGAAATCTTTGTTTAATTAAATGACCTAGGAATTGCATTTCTTGGATCCAAAATTCACATTTTGAAAACTTAGCATATAACTGTTCTCTTCTTAAAGTTTCCAAAACTTCTCGAAGATGTTTTTCATGCTCAACTAAACTCCTGGAATAAATAAGGATATCATCTATGAACACAATCACTGATTTATCCAACATTGGTCTACACACCCTATTCATCAGGTCCATAAATACTGCTGGTGCATTAGTAAGGCCAAAAGGCATCACAACAAACTCAAAATGCCCATAACGAGTTCTGAGTGCGGTTTTTGAAATATCTTCTGTTTTGATTTTAAGTTGGTGATAACTTGACCTTAAATCGATTTTTGAAAACCATGTTGCCCCTTGTAACTGATCAAACAAATCATCTATCCTTGGCAAAGGATACTTATTCTTGATGGTTACTTTATTAAGTTCACGGTAATCAATGCACATACGGAAAGTACCATCCTTCTTGTTCACGAATAAAATAGGAGCACCCCACGAAGAACTACTGGGTCTAATAAATCCCTTGTCTAGCACTTCCTGGAGTTGCTTCAACAATTCTTGCATCTCTGGAGGAGCAAGTCTGTACGGAGCTCCTGCAACAGGTGAAGCTCCTGACACTAAATCTATTCTGAACTCAACCTGTCTGTCTAGCGGTATTCCCGGTAAATCCTCGGGAAACACATCGGGGTAATCACATACCACTTTCACATCTTCTAAACTCATCTGTCTCTTTTCCAATTTAGTATCTATAACATAAGCTAAGAAGGTCGTGTACCCATGCTGAAGATACTTCCTAGCTTTGGAAACTGTTCGACATACATGATTTTCCTCTAGTAGTATCACCACATATAACTAGTTCTCCCCCACTTGGGGTACGAACCCGTATCACTTTTTGTTCACATAATATCGTAGCCTGGTTACAGCCTAACCAGTCCATTCCAACTACTACTTGAAATTCCCTCCTAGTCATAGGCATCAATTCAATAAGGAATTTAATAGTATCAATTTCTAACACATTATGCTTAAACACGTCTGATACAACTACACTTTTATCATCTGCTATCTCCACTTCAAGAGGAGAATCTAGCTTTTCACGCATATGATTGAAATTTTTGCAAAAAGAAACAAATACAAACGATTTACTTGCACCCGAATCAAACAGAACGAGAGCAGGCATGTTATTGATAAGATATGTACCTGTGACTACATCTGGTTTTGTTTTAGCTTCTTCAGTTGTGAGCTGAAAAGCTCTCCCCTTTGTCTTAGACACATTCTCCTTCTTCACCTCAGGAATACGTGTAGACGGTAAAGTTGGAGTAGACTTGGAACCGGTAGGCACTGTTGTTGTAGTTGGATTGGGACATTCAGACCTCTGATGACCCGGCTGATAGCAGTTAAAGCACACCTTAATCGGATTCTTACAGTCTTTGCTCAGGTGACCTGGTTTCCCACACTTAAAACATGTCGAAGAACCGAACTTGCATTCTCCCATATGGTGTTTCTTACATGTAGGGCAAACCGGGTATGTCTTCTGTACCACTGTCTTTTCTGGAGTCTCAACCCTCGGTTTCTTATACACTGGTGTCACCTTTCCCACTGGCTTTCTCTCTGTCTCCTGTCTTTCCAATTCTAACTCTCTAGCCCTTGCAGCATCCATCATTGACTTCACTGTTTGATGCTTACTAGCGTCAATAAACTCTCTGATGCTAGGCTTAAGCACCATCATATACCTATACATCTTCATCTTTTCATTTGCCACATAGTTTGGGCAAAAACGAGCTTTCTCCATGAACTTTGCGTTAATCTCTGGTACTTCCTTTGTCTGTTTCATCTTGTGGAATTCATCCACAATTCTATCAATTTCTGCTTGTGGTACAAATTGCTCTAAGGCAATTTCTTTGAATTCTTCCCATGACATAACTTCAATCTGAGCGTAACCTCTTTGTTTTACCTCCATATCCCACCAATCCTTGGTTGCACTTCTCAGCTGACTGGTTGCATATCTGACCTTGTTCTCAGGTGCATACGAACATGTGTGAAACGCACCTTCAATTTCGGAGATCCACCTGTGACTGGCGACTGGCGACTGGATCAGTTACCTCATAAAACAACGGCGGTTGACAAGCCCCAAAGTCTCTGAACGTACAGCTTTTCGGTGCTTCACGTATAATAACTTGAGGTTGAGGATTAACCTCAGCACCCCCAGCAGTTAACCTAGCTGCGATTTCCTGTCCAATCACTTCCCTATTCTAATCACTTATCTGATCTGCAACTTGTTTTATAATATAAGGAATACTTCGCTCCAATGCTTTACTAATTTCCCTCGCTACAATTTCTCTAATTGCAGGTTCTGGAATTCCTTGATTTAAATCTGGGGCTCCTCCACCCCCATCATGCCGTGTTCCAATAGGAACACGCTCATCTGTCACACTGGTCTCTGCCCCTTCGGGTCTGTTACTAGGTGGTCCCTTAGTATTATTAGCTGCTCTTGAACCTCTTGTATTAACCATCCTGGTAGTATAGATAAAGCATTAAGGCAATAGGTAGCTTTACCACACTATCCTCTATAACAAACAGTTACTTGTATATCCACATATCAGTACACCTATCATCAGATCCAAAGTATTTCTATACATACTAAGGCATTCTATATATATTCTCAGGTGTACTACCTTTACAAGTACCCCTCACCCGATTCACAAGATTCCTCATGATTCCATTAAGTTCCAACATGTATCATGTGTTTGTAATAATATGGGCCCTTATATTACTCTAAACACACTATACACGTTCAATATTAACTTTATCACAAAAAGTCCCGATTCACAGGCTTAGACATCACCAATGAATTATATCACATATAACATATCTGTTCTAAACACATTATATACTCGCATAAGATTCCAACATATAATCAATATAATTGCTAGTTATACCCACCAAGCTGCAAGCCTCCAGTTTGACAATTTTCAGAACCATGGTTCAAGTCCAGATTATGCATAGCACACATCCAGATCCCTCAAACCGTGGCTCTGATACCAAGTTGTAACGCCCCAATTTATAAAACTGATTGTCTTAATAACAATCCACATAATAATTCACATATAAGATTTGTACATAAAAGCGGAAGCGTAATTGATTAAAAACTCAAATATCGAAAGTTACACGCTTGAAAAGCAATTTCAAGTTTAGTTTCAAAAACTTGACATATACGACCGGGAGTTTAAAGTTTCAAAATGCAGTCAAACCGGAGCTTTGCCCTTGCCTGTACTGTGCCCTACAAAACACATAAAATAATATCTGATAAGTTGCGAGAGCTTAGTGAGTAAACTAGACTGCAACTCATATAAACACATGTATATAATCACATAATGAAAACTGCCAACCACTGGTTCTAGATCCAAGGCAGCAAACTGAGCCACAGTAGTGTGCTATTTCTGAGCCCACTACTGCACAAATCAGCATGCTATATAACACATATGATGAATACATACAAGTACTCATTGTAATAATACACATATGAATGATAGTCTAGAAAACTCACCTTGTAATTGTAATAAACGTAAATTAACGTAAGATGAAGCTTCAGGTGTCCTCACACGATCCTACACACATAATATAGCAATATAATATCAAAAACACATCTTTCTGATCTGGACTGATAGCTACACGGGCCATGTACTATGTATTCTACACGTCCGACATTTGGATAACACAAAAGTCGGATCAAACAACCCTACACGGGCCGTGTACCTTATACACGGGCAGTGTACCCCATATACTGTTCAAACATGGTCTATGACCACCATATACTCTACACGGGCCGTGTACCTTTCATCCGAAACTTATACACGGGTCGTGTAAGGCTACACGGGCCGTGTTCATCTCATCCGACTTATAGTTCAGCCGCTGTACAGTCGCTGTTTTCCGGCCAAAACTCCCCGAAACTCATTCAAATCAGTTTTTAACATCTTTAGGATGGTTTCTAACATCCCTAACAATATATAACACTTAAAACTCATATATATAACATACTTTAATTCTTGATTCAACCTTTTGAATCATATAAACCCATTTAAACTTGAAAACTTTTTAACCAAACATACATTAAGTATAACAAAGATGGAGATGATGATGTAGATAGCTTAAACACTGTTTTCTCTTGTCTAAAACTCCAGAAAATTAGGAATCAATCTTGAAGTTGAGAGGAAACGTTTGCTGTGAAATGTTGATAATAGCTAGTATTTGACTTGAAAGTCAAATATGTGTTTATATATATACAAGTTTCCCATATTAACATAAATAGTCCCTTGACTATTCTATTTTTATTTTGACAACTTTGGCCCCTCTAGTTAAAATCCACACTTTAATTCTTACAATCACTTATAACACATATAACACTTGTATATTACATTTTTATTTTCTGGATGTTACAATGGTTGAATCCTTAATGGAGTTGCATGGCATGTTGTCCTTTGAGTCCAACATGGCCAAGCGTAAACTCACCTTGTCCATTCCGAGAAGGAGAAACTGGCCTCAAATGGGAAGTTTGGTTTTACCAAGTCTCCCCTAATTGCAGAGTTAGAGGGCAAAGAGAATGCGTCTTAAAACATGACTCCTCAAGGGATAGTTCCTTACTTCTGCGGTAAAATTGGAAATTGGCGCCGCCACGCCTGCCCTAAGTGCCTGGAGGAGATGAGATTGCTCAAGAGGAAAAGAGATAGTTCCTCATCTTCAGGTACATTCATGGTTAACTCCATTGCTCTTCTACTTCTTAGCTGGGTTTTTTTGAAATGTTGTCTATGGCACTCACGCTTATTATAAAATGGTTTGTTACAAAGTGCAGGTGTTAAATAGAAGTAGGCGGATGAGGCATGGAGAGTTGGACCTCATGTTGGGAAACTTAGACGTTGTCTCAATTGAGTGGATTGAGAGTTTAGTTCTCGCCATTCCGACCAACTATTTTATTACTATTTAGATATATATTATCTGCCCTGCGAGGCGAGAGAAATAATATGTCTATCGTGCCTTGGTAGACGATGGATATTACTTTGAATTTTATATATATTTATTTGTTGAAATCTATTTTAATGTTTATCCATGTCATGGAATTTATAAGCTTATGCTTAAGAAGTAATAGAATAATGATGAATGATATGTTGAGTCCAAAAATGGTTTGGATAAGTTATCCTTATGGCAAGGTTGATTTAGCCATACAAACAAGACTTGCATCACCAAGGTCCGTGTGGTTTGGGATCTTGGATACATTTGATAATTGATCAAATGTTGAGTGCGAGAATTGTTTGTTAGACTAAATGACTTGAACATCCTTCACCTGCGTATGTGAGAGGATTGAAAGCTTGTTGAATTTAGTTCACACTTGTGTGTATGGTTCGTTCAAGTAATCCATGGGGTAACTCTATGCACTTTGTTACCTTTACCGATGGTGGTAGTAGGGATGGGTATGTTTGAAACCTTAGAGGTGTTGAAGACTTACCATAACGAGGCATGTGATCAATTGGGCAAAAGGATTAAGATGCTTAAATCTTGTAGAGATGTTAAGTAAGATTTTGAAACTTTGTAACCATCATAAGAGTTATGAGATTTATCTCACAATTCATACCTCCTAGACACATTGTTATATGGGGTCGCATAGTGGAGGAACTGGACATTCTTGGATATGATCCGGTGTTGGTGGGTTGCAAGTTCATACCCAAGTATTTGGGGAACATTTGATAGTGGCGAGCAATGTTCTAAAGATAGAACCAACAAAGATGGTCTAGTATGCATCTTAGGAGATATGACTAAAAAGAGTGTCTTTGCTTGTCTATCTCAAATCCTAGATTGTCCAGCCTACATGTAGACGTGAGGTGGAGGAATCCGGGATCTAGAGGTGCTATTCCATTAGGCATTTTGCTGAGAACATAGGATATTTTTTTCACAAACTTTTTAGGACAAGTTTTGTTGCTCAATGGCGAGTAGAAATTAATATCTATGGGAGCTACTGAGAGGAAAGTGAGCCTTGAATGGTAAAACCTGATGTTGGCACTAGCAACCAATCAGAAGCGATTGGAACTTAGCATGGCGATGATGCTGAAGTAGCTGGCATAAGTCATTACTTCCTATATTTGATAGGAGTCGTCAAAAGGCTGGATAGATATATGTTTATATCCAGAGGAAGACTACTCAATGATGGGTTTTGTTGAGTTCATCAACTCTCGGAAGTCATACTGGGCCTAGAGTCTGCTAGAAGGAGAGAGGTGATGAGAATGGGATGCAATCCATGTCGGATATCCAAGTATTGGACTTGGTTGATCCAACACCTTGGTGTAAACCTAAGGGGTGTACATGGGTCTTCAAGGATGAAGAACAACATGGATAAAGTTGTAGACAACTTCAAATACCGACTAGAATGTTCCGTTAATGATTGACCATGAGGATGGTGTCGTAAGAAAATTTTCGTTGTGGTTATGTTGAAGACTACTCGGATACTCGTAATTATCACTACCTTCTCATGGCTATGAAGGTATGGTAGTTTAATGTAAAGACCGTATTCCTTCATGAGAATTTTGAGGAAGTGTTCTAACACTCTCCAAGAGTCTTATACATCGAAAGTATCCTCGTAAAGTCTACAAGCCCAAGGCGTCCATTCTAGGGCTTACATAAAGCATCTCAATGTTGTAAACTTCGCTTTAATGAGAAAATCATAGATTTGAGTTTTCGAGAAGAGAAGATAAAATTTAGATGAATGCCAGAGCTAGTGGGAGTGTTTGTATTCTTAGTATTGTGTATCTATGATATCTTATCGGAAAGAACGTCCTAACCTGGCGCTTATAAAACCGAGTTTAGGAATTGTTGCTTCGTAAGAATATTGAGGAGATACAAAGCGCACGTTGTGGAGTTCAAGAAATGTTGGAATATGTTCTTGATGTTCAGTGGTGACAAGGAGCTTAGAGTAAATTGTTTCTCAAAGTGGAGTTGTTGTTGTTATGTTGTCAACTAGAATGGTTCATTAAGCATCATTGACTCTATTTGGTTCTTTAGAGACAATAAGAGTATGATGGCTTATGTACAAGAATTATAATCTTGTGCTTAGTGACCCTATTAGGATCTTTTGAGACAATGAGGGTACCATGGCTCATAGATGAGAACTATTGTTCGAAGTGTCGTTGACTCTATTGGGTTCTTTGAAACAATGAGAGTACGAAGGTTTGGACAAAGGACCATGATCTGGCCGACGCACACTTTATAAGTGATTGGTCGAGAGTAGAGATATGGTGATTGTAAGAGTACACACAGATGGCACTTGGTGGATCCGTTTACCAAGCTCTTGTCGCAAGCTAGTGATGATTCTTCATACTAGGCTTGCATGTACTTAGGTTGCAAAGACTTTGGCTTGTGTTTGTTTTAGTTAAATTTGGTATATATATGTGTTGAGAACATTAAAAAATAATGTGCTTTTGGTTGTATCGGTTATCAAATGGAGATTTGGTAATGCGTGTGTAGCGGATACTTTCTAGCCTTTATTGTGTTCCATCTTAGCATGTTTAACCTCTTCCTTGAATAATATGGTTATTCTAAATTCTCCACAGTCGGTCGTTCTTCATTAGGAAGGAAGAAGTGAATTAAAGCTGAGGTAATTGTTGGTAAAGGTAATTCATCTTGGACTGAATACATGATTACGCAACACTTATCCTGTACTTGATAATGGATCAAGTGACTGGAGGACCCACCGCTAAGTTTACTTCATGGACATGGTCACAAGTAAATCAGGATGATAATATCGTTTATCCTTACACTGGAGATACATGTGATCTCTAAGAATTGGCTTGTTTTGCTTTGATCGCTTTCTAAAGCATTTCGTAACTGGCTGTTATAAGGAGAGATTTTGGATAAGATTTTGCTACTGCGATGGGACGATGTAGTCAAAGGAATTTGTTCCTCTCTCTAGAGAGATATCCATGGGCCTCTCGTTGACTGAGCGCTGACATCAAAATGCATGGCCATGCTCGAGTTGAATTAATAATCGATCAATTTTACAACTTTTTTTGTTGGTCACCATCAGTCTTGATCAAGAAACATAATTGTGGATGATCTGGAGGTTGACGATGTTCCATGCCTCGCATTCACATCGGATATCGCGAACAAAAGGATGAATGGTCACTTATATATAGGACCATTGATGACATACCCTATGCTGACTTGGGGGCATAGATGACTTGCTAGAGGCCGCTCTATGTTGGTGTTACCTTTCGTGGGTGTGTCATGTGCAAGTGGGAGTTTGTTGGAATATGCCCACTGACACACACGAGTAGATATCGCTGCCGACGAGGCATAGGCCTATTGGGTCACATGCCAAGTATTGATTCCGGCAACACCTTTGAATGAGAGAGAAAAACACCAAAAGATGGTTTTGGTGGGCGGGGCACGACCGTGCCTGATGAAGGTACGGGTGTACCCATCGGCCGGGTATGAGCCCAAGTCCGGCGTGACTTGGGCGTACCTTTTGGGGCCGGCACGGGCGTGCCTAATGGAGGTACAGCCGTGCCTAGTTCTAAGGCACGAACGCAAGTCGAGCGTGACTTGGGTGTGCCCCAGTTGGGCTGGCACGGGCGTGCATCGTGGAGCACAGTTGTGCCTAACGTTGTAATAGCCTCTTTAAATAGTCTTTTAAGGCTAGTTTAATTAGGTTCTTTATGGCCATTGACTCTATCTTAATGAGGACGGTTTTTGGCTTCATGAGAGTCATATAACTTGTCTAAAGAGCTAGTGAATTGGCTAATGGTCAATTGGCTTTGGTATTGGCACATATTGTGTTGTTCTACAAGTGAGTTGATCAATATTGTGTTGTTCTCGGGAATCTTAGAAGCTTGCTGTGGATACCAGTAGAGGGATACCATTTTGTGTCCTCGCATCCATCATCTTCAACATCAACAACAAGGAGTAGTGACATCTTGAATGGTATAACTTCTTTCCTTATTCCTCTTGTTTAGTTGCATTGTGCATGTTTAGAGTTTGTCCATTGGGTGGCATTTTAGAAAATTGTTTTACCCGATTTTTAGCTTCCGTTGTATTTCTTGATGCCACCAATACCCAACATATATATTCAGGGAAGTGATTAAACATGCTTAGATGGAACACAATAAAGGCAATTGAGAGTACCCGCTACACGCGTATTATTTAAATCTCCATTTGATAATCGATACTAACAGAAGCACAATACTGCTTAATGTTCCCAAAACAAACATATCAAAATGTAACTAAAACAAACTCAAGCCAAGTCTATGCAAGCACTAGTATGACAATCATCACTAGCCTGCAACTACAGCTTAGTAAAACGGATTTGCCATAATGCCATCCGTGTGTACTCTGACGATGACCATATCTCCACCTCAACCAATCACTCATGAAGTGTGCGTTGGTTCATGGTCCTTTGTCCAATCCATCGTATCTTCATTGTTTCATAAGAACCCAATAAGGTTAATGATGCTCAAGACTAAGGTTCTTATGCAAAATCCGACGTACTCTCATTGTCTCATAAGATCCCAATAGGGTCTGCGATGCTTTGAGAAGCATACTTATTAACAACACCATATTTAGTAGAACCACGAACCCCAATCAAAATCGGCAGTTATCCTCAAAAGTACAGAAGCTAGCACCATAGTAACAACTTACTCTAAGCTCCTTACCATAGATTACCAAGAACATATCTCAATATTTCTTGGACTCCTTTTACTGTTTTGAATCCTATAGCCATTATGGACGCATAAACTTTGATTTAAGCTTAACCAAGTGAAACCAGTACATTATCTCCAATACGATGTGTTGGAATCTGCCCACTGACACACGTAGGCCGGTATCACTGCTGATGAAGCGCGGGCCTATTGGGTCACACGCCAAGTTTCAATCTCGACAGCCTGCTATAAGAGGAAAGGGTCAAAATGGTCAAATTCAATCTGACCTAAGCTTCACGACCGTGAAGGATGCTCCACGGGTCGTGAAGCAGCTCATGTACACGTGTCCTGTCATGGCCGCATGGTTTGTGAAACCCTAGGGCTTCACGACCCTACACGGCTCGTGAAGGAAGTCGTGAAGACATGTGCCCTCACGATTCTTGCTCGACGCGGCACGGCTCGTGGAGGATGATGGCCAGTCGTGGCGCATTTATCCTTCACGGCCCGTGAGAGCCCGTGAAGAAGTCGTGAAGGCGGGAGTTCAAGTGACACTTGTATTTTCATTGGACCAGCCTGTTGGTCCAACCACAAGCCACCACTTGAATGAACCAGAAGCATCTCTGGAGCCTTGGGAGCTCTATATATGCTCTCTACCTTTCTTTGAAGCTACTCTTGGCCAATTTGTGCACCAACAATATTTGTGAGTTCAAACAAGAGAGAGTTGTGAGTTCATCAAAGAGTTTGTTGATGTGCACTTAATCTCCAAGGCTGTTCCAGTAGTAAATCATCAAGTGTTGGTGATTTCTTGACTTGCTAGTACAAGGGGATTGAAGAGAAGCTTGGTGTGGACTTGCATTAGGGTTTGGAGCCATTTGTTCCAAGCTAACATCCCAATTTCGGAT
>JAUEJL010105211.1:0-12927 GCA_032274825.1 Drosophyllum lusitanicum | reverse complement strand
GTTCGCCTTCGTTGTTCGTCTCCGGCAATCTGTTCGCTATCCCTTTGTTGTTTGTCTTCGTCTCCGTCTTCCGTCCCTTCGCCTTCGCCTTCGCTGTTCGTCTCCGGCGACCTAGGGTTTCACCTTCGCTGTCGATGTTCGCCTTCGCTGTCTCCGGCGACCTAGGGTTTCTCCTTCGTTGTCGAATTTTCACCTAGTCTGTGGTGGCGATGGAGATGGTGGCAAAACCCTAGTTGGTGGTGGCGATAGAGATGGTGGCCGGTGGTGGCAATGGAGGTTGTAAGTGGTGGTTACTACAGTGGAAATCCCATCTAATAAATCTCATCCAAACACCATTTGAGATTTTAAATCCCACCAAATGCAAATCCTATCAAAAAAATACTTGAACCAAACACCCCCTAATATTTCTTTGTTGCTAACATTTAGTTTTCAATGATTTCATTATGTGAAATTATGAAGTTCTTGTTATTAGTTTCCACTTTACTATAACTTCTAATTTTGTGTGTGGTCAATTTAGTATTTGCTCATTAAAATTGTTCATCTTTCATGCAATGTTGTTCGGTTACTAAGAGAATCAAAATGGGTTGCCAAAATAGTGGGCTGCTAACAAAAATGGGCTTTTGCTCCAAATACGGTTTAAACAGGTATGGAATCTTGTATTCTGTTCGGTTATGACACTCGTTTAGACGGTTACGGTTTTAGCCAACAAAATTAAAAAATCAAATAAACCAAACCGTTTAAACTGAAAACCGAACCGTTGAACACGTTTAGTTTCTCCCATGTTTGTAATTGATAAAGATGGTTACGTACCATATGAAATACAAGTGGCACAATGAACTATCTTCTACGTAAAGTTGTTTGTTATTGATTGTGAAACCAAGGTATGCTTTAAAATGATTGACTAATGATTTGTATGCGGATTCATGTAACCCGTTACTCCCACTTATATATAATATTATGTAACACCTTTAACTTCAATCCAAATTTAAACTTTTCAAAGAGTTAAACTTCTAGTTTAACCATATCGAAAGCGGATTTAAAACGTTTACAAATGTCAAAACATATTATCCAAAGTATTCACTTTAGGTCGCTATTCGAATGATTTATAAAAAGTATAAGCTATGACAAGTGACCCATAACAACATTTGGTTGTTACTTTTGTTTCCAAGGACCATTACCATAAGAAACAAGTTCTATGAATACCAAACATGCCTTCAAAAAGCAACTCTATCTTGGTCCACATTCAAGCCTTACCAATAAGGCTATTGTTTAGACTACGCATGCACATAACAACTTTAGAGTTAATATAAAAAGAAGCAATAACATCTCATCACATTGTATAAGCATCATATTTCAAGTTCATCAAGTAATAACCATATGGCCATATGCGAGGCGCTGTCTTAGCCTTTCCTGACCAAGATCGCTCCCACACCTATAGCGTTCGTGATCAGCCTCCTCAACAGTGTATCGATCGAAAGACGGAGCGACACATCCCCCAACCAAGGGAGTGGTTACATCCAGTATGTCCCCCTTATCGCGGATATGCTATGGCGCCCCAGAGCAACAACCGAACGAATTGGACATCTTCTTTTGAGCATTTGCGTCACATTGTGTATCTAAAATACTTATAAGAAACAAATAAGGACATATAGTGTTTTGTATTTTTGGTCATCTCTAACATACTAAAACCATCCAATTCTTGTTAGCTTGTATAAATTCAAGACACTAACATGCCATTGGGTTTTTGACCATTTCAACCACATTTTAGCACAAAATCAGATCAAAGAGCACTTGATGATCTCTAAACTTAATGAAGATGAATCTATAGGTAATTACACCACTAGAAGCAACATCACTCCTTAACCTCCAATATTTTAAGCCAGTGGCCACATGCAAGAAACCAAAATGGTAAGAAAGCTTTAAAAAATTCAACCTCTCTCTCTACATGACTAGATAGAAAGGAGTAGGGGTGATCATGGTACCGGAACCGGTACCAATTTTACCAAATACCGAATTTGGTTTAAAGACGGTACCGAATACCGTACCAAGTATTCATATTACGGTACCGGTACCTATTTTACCTAATTTTTCGGTACTAGTCCCGAATACCGATTTAGCAATATTTCAAGTACTGAGTACCGGACCAAAAACTCTAACTCGGTACCGGTTCCGGTTCCTGTACAGTTCGATATTTTCGGTACCCATGCCCACCCCTAGAAAGGAGCGTCAACGTAGCAAAGAGAAGTGGTTTATTTTGACCATTTATTTGACTTATGCAAGATTGCAAGTGTTGGTGCCAAACTTACACTAAAGCCCTTAAGGTTTGATTATTTACATTTCAGTCACGATTTCTTTAATCAACAAAGAACGTCACTAATGTTACACTCGAACTCGGTCACTGGTGTTATCAACACTTCTCAAATGGTCAATTAGAACTAATCTCATGCATAATCACTTGTACATTAAGCTTTAAGGTTACACTATTGCAATTGCCATCAATTATCAATATTACCATATAAAATCATAAAACTAGTTCCAATAATTTCGTCGATACACTATCACCCCAAGTAACGTATTAATGAGCTTAAGATACCATATACACTAGCAAAATTAATTCCAAATTACAAAATGGGATGTTACATATTATATAACGCTCATTTTTGTAAATCATGTTATGTATCTACATGTGAAACTTAGTGAAATAGCTTGTTAGCTTGCTTAGATGCACTTGGGGATGACCTTTTAACATGAATACATGTTTGGGCTGTTTAGGGTACATCTTGTAACTTTTGTTAATGGTCAACTTAGACAATTAGTAAGCCAACTATGAAGAGCTGCTTGTAAGTTCTGTAAATTGTCTTGATGGTGACTAGGGGTGTACCAAGCCAAGACAACTTGTTAGATACTTAAGATCGACTCAAAAATACTTGAAATCGATTCGATGTTAGCTGAGTTGAACTTGAGCTCGAATTACTCAAGTAGGTACCTAGGCCAAGTTTGAGTTTCACAATACACAACTAGTGAGCATAATCGAGTATTAAGTAAATTACAATTTTGTCCTCTATACATAAATATATTACATACATGCCGTTCAAAAAAAATATTACATACATATCCCTAGTATATTACATACAGTGAGCTGTCTAGCACTATACCATCTCCATTAGAGATGGGCGCGGTTCCAAAACCGAACCCTATAAAAACCGAAACCGAAAATGACCCAAAGTAAGAACCGAGGATTGAACCGTTTGTTCCTAATCGGTTCCGGTTTAGGGTAAAAGACCAAACCCGGTGGAACCGAAATAAGGGAAATATAGAAACAAAGAACCAACCCGAAAGTGTATAAATCGGTCCGATTCGATTCCAATTCCAGTTTGGGACCGGTTCAGTTCGGGACAAACGAGTTTTTTGCTCATCCCTAATCTCCATAGTGCATCACTTGAAGAATCAAGCTTCAACTCTTCAAATCTTCAATCTTTGAACACTAGTCTCCTCTTCAATCGTCCACCTGAAGTAATTGTGTTGAACACCAGACACCTCTTCAATCGTCGAACACTAGTTGCCGGTTCTTCAAATCTTCAATTCTAACTTCAAACAGTAGCCACCTCTTTTAACTTCGGCTTTGAGGCACGATTGTCTTTTTTAAACCATAATCGTCGGCGCTACAACGCTATTTGTCGGCCCTGTGGTAATTGTGTTGTCTCTTTAAATGTGAGTTGTTTTTTATATTGCTTTGAAATTATGAAACTATCAAGTTTTGTCTCTATAAATTGTGAGTTTTTTGTTTTGAATCTGTTATTTCTTTGCAAATATGAGATTATTATGTTGTGTGTCTTTGAATGTGAGTTGTTTTGAATCTATTATTGCTCTGCAAACCTAATATGAGATTACCATGTTATTGCTTTGCAAATCTGAGTCAAGTTCGAGTGTGTCGATTACTTCATCGAGCTAAAGAATTGAAGCTTGGTCGAGAACTCGAGTTCGAGTCCAATTTCAAACTCAAGTTTCAGAAGGCGAGTCAAGTTTGAGCTTGACAGTGCTAGGCTCGATTACACCCTGAAAATTGACTCTTTGTGTAACATTTGTAGACCTTTTTGTATAGCACAAGTGTTGTTGAAGCTTATGCTTATGTTTTCTAATTGGTTGTAAAAATTAGGAACTTTAGGGACAAAAGATGAAATCAATAACAAACCACAAGGACGGAATATGTAATTAACTATAAAGCTGATACAAAAATACTATTAAAAAGTTAACTTAAACATATGAAAAACTTGTAAGAAGAAGATGAACGAAGAATTAACAAAGAGCATGTTAACCATTACAACCATATAGAGTATAGAATGTTTGATTTTCAATTTGAGGAAGCTTAAAACTCGTGTTGACAAAGTCTACGTACAATGGTATGGGTTGATGACAACAGAAGAAGAAGAACCCCCTACGTGGTCTTAGATCGAGATAGGTAAGACTTGGCCAAAGTGAAACACTCGTTCTTTCGCCTCTTGTATTCGTTGTATCTCAGGAAGAAGTAATTGAGATAATCGAATTCGATTGGTGACATTTTCGCCTGCCATGTAATGAATCATGCCATTAAGATAAAGCCTTTGCACAAAACCTAGGATAAGTGGCAAAAGGAGGGGTCGTGTTTATGTTTTATCTCTAATAGGTCCTATAAACAAAGAAGCTATCAAGTAAATGGGTCAAATAAGTCAAACATTGTAACTTGCCCAAGTTTATTTTTAATGCATTTAAATTGATCATTGTTGAAATAATACGTACTTTCTAATCATATTTGAATCATACTGAAAGTTTTTTGAAAAAGTGTTTGTTACTTTTTAAAGCTAAGATAAAGAAAGTATGGTGGGTTTGGGTATACCTGGATCAAAGCCCATAAAGCCCAATACAAGTGTGAAGCCAACATGTAGCAACTACTCTCAACATAAAGAGCTTCCAGATCGCTATCGGACACCTAATAAAAGGGTATTATGGTCATTTTCCATGCGTAACCGAAGGTGAAAGAATTTGGTAAGATGAATTTTCAGCCGATAGTATTTAAATTTCATGTGTAAAGAACATTTAATTTTATGAAAAGGCAAACACACAACCCCATCCTAATCTACATCTATATCCACAGTTGGACTCGAACCCTTGACCTAAGAGAAAGGGGAACACCTTGAAAGCACATTTAATGCTTCTAATCAATAATGCAAGACTAGATAATAAACGCTCAACGTTTATGTTAACTGTTTAATGCTATTAATCGAAGAATGGAGGGTGCTGCCATGAACGCATAGGTAGCAATTTTAACCCAGTTCCTTGAAAATGGGTTGATTAGGGGTTTTATTTAACAGAAAATTTTTAATTTACCAAAAAACAGATGTATAATCAGGCTAAACCTTAAAAGTCCCTTGAGGTATTACTAAACATGTCTTCAATCTTCTAAATTGACTTAATGAAATCATTTAAATAGTATAATTTCTATAATCTTAATTAATACTTTAATCATTTATACCAACAAGCTTTTAGCCTAGCCATATCAACAGTGGTCCAACATCTAAGAGGTTGTGGGTTCAAATCCCAATAAAGACAACAATGTGCGAGTATTTTCCCTTTATAAGAGATCATTTTTAAACTTCAACAGAACTGTTGGCTGGTCAACCAAACGCTGTCCAAACCGTTTTAACCCGCATTAAACATTACCAACCCACCTACCCCCTCAACTATAATCATGAGCTACAAATATTAATTAGCAGAGTTCACGGCTTCATGCCATCAAACCAAATGTAAAAACCACACTATGAGGGAGCATTAAGTAAATAATGAAGGTTCAAAGATAAGTTGGCATATTTATGTACCTCATTTGGCTTCTCTGGGTTCAAGTAATGCCTGAAGAAATGATATTGTTCCTCCTTGGATGGGTACCTGCATAATCACCATGCGAAAGCTATAATAAAATTATAATATCTGGTCTTTTATTCTTTAAGGTACTCTTTACTTATACACTATTTCATGTATTATCCACTTTTTTCTTGGTAAACGAAATAAAACCATTACACTTTCAAAGAAAGTAATTTGATTGACTTTCACACGTCAATCTTTGTATTGTTTTTCTATGGAAGGAAATGGAAGTTATGGAAATTAAAGAAAAGGGAAGATGGAGTACAAGGTGTAGTCACAATCATATCCGGCATATTCGTTGAAGTGATTTCCGATGTCAAACCCTCTATAACTGTATGATCCATATTCAAAATCTATGAAGTAGAGTTTCTCTGTTCCAATTGTAAGTACAAAGAGAGGACATGTTAAAACAAGTGAAACATATGAAAATACAAAGAAACTGGAAATAACTAATACTTAAATGTTCCCAAACGCAAAATGTGAAGATAAGTGTAATAGGTTGCAGAATGGGTGGGTTGGGTAACACGTTAAAGCAGGTGCTTTATAATACAAATGAAAATGGGTGGAGTCGGACGGACCCATCAACCACTTTTTAGCTGGTTTTATAAATGATAAATGCAGTAAATATGACTGCAAAAACTACACTCATACAATATTAATCTAAAAGTTCCAAATGAAATGAATTAAGAGGCTGTAAGCGTTTTTACACTTTAGACCATTGACTTGTTTGACCCATTCAACTCACTTCACCTTACCCATTGATGATAGATGCATAACCTAAGTCGACAGGTTCTTAGGTATGTTGGTAGCATCTGCCACCTTAACATTTTCTTTAGAAACTTGTATTTGGAAACTTTTTCATGATTACATGACTGTAATCCTCCTAAATATCTTACATGAAAAGGAAAACAACAAAATAATTCATCGTTATCATAATGGGGATGTTGGGAGTGAAGCGCCAAGGTGCAATGGTAAAACTGTAGGGATTATAGATGCCTGCTACTCTACTAAACAAGGATTCTTGATTGCTTATCTTATAGCTTAGCTAGATGTGGCAAGATGGGTGGGTCAGACGGGTTGGGTAAAGGTTTGAAACGGGTCATATTCTAGTACAAGTCAAAACAGTCCGGATTGGGTTGGATAGAGAAATAATTTCTTAATTATGATTAAAAAACAATAGTATTAGAATAACTTGAGGGGGTTTTCTAACCCGTTTGACCCATACAAACCATTTGACATGTTCGCCTTATAGCTAACTTTTTTTATTTGACCTGTTTGAGATAAAAACACAGCCTAAATTCACCTGTTTATAAGTAATACGTCGAGATTTCCACCTTAGGTTTAGCATATACAATTACCAAGATTATTAAAAATATGCTAAGATCACCGGAAAATTGTCTTAATTTATGTCTCTGAAAGTTAGCATGCTTGTTATCAAAATTATTTCATATGTAACAAGAGACGGGCTTAAAGATACCTTCATCATCATTCACCATCAGATTCCCACAAAGCAGGTCATTATGAGCGAACACCACAGGAGCATCAAGTACACCTGTCAATTCCTGTCTCATAATCAAGAAACATTTCGACACGAATAAACTGTGGTTCTCTTTTACTTATAGGAATTTAACATGAAAAGTTTACAAAATGTTTTCAAGCTAGAGCCTGTGATATATAAATTTAGGAATGGGAAAACCTATGCTCACGGTTAAGTTTGAGTGTGCACACCATAAAAAATTATCTTTCTGTAGAGCAAAAAAATTGAAAAGTTAGTGTCTAATGCAGTTTGAAAACAATGTACCAAGATTAGTGAGTGCATACTATTTTAAAATACAGACGTCATATTTTCTCTTCAACTTAGACAACAAAGGAAGTGATATTGTGTGACTAATACCATCATAAAAGAAAATACCTCAAGCTTAATAATTTCGGCCTCAACTTCTTTAAATGAAATTTTCATATATATCTTCTGTTTTTCATCATCACCAAATGTAAGATTGGATGCTGTAACAAAGAAACAAATTAATATCTCAGCACTTTATATGATTTAATGGTACTAGCAAGCGGAGGGATGTAGAAAAGTACCCTTTTTGAAAAATTTAAAGATGTCATTCCACAGCTGTGGTTCCTTGGACCCAGGAACATCTACCTGATGGAAACTATTAAGTTGTTTTGCAATTTCAGCTGCTAACGTTGGCTTACGCATGTCTGTAAATATAGAATGAATCAGAAATTATAACAAAATATAATTTAGGTCAATAAGAACATTCACAAGTACTATGGCACGTATGGTCACATGCATCAAGCCTCAACAGCATGTACATTTAAGATCAATTTCAGATCCAAACCTGAGTATATCATAGAGATTTTACTATCTCCCGATTATATAGTAAATATTAAACATAATTCTCAGAAATAATGAAAAGTGGGCATCTAAAACAAGTTTTATAGTTACAACTATTTTTATCACTTAAGGCAATAATCCAATAAGACCTGAACAATAATAATAATTTTTATTAATTAATAGAAGTATGAAAGTGCTATGCATACATGATTTTCATAAAAAATTAACATGCTTGAGAAACCTATGAGGTAAGGTAATTAGTTGAACTATTTTAAAGATATTTCTTATAATATACATAACCATATGGTTATATATATATGACACTCAAGTAAATTCCTTTGGTTGCTTACCTGCCGCATCTAGAGTGCGAGCATGTATAAATGATTGCACCATGCCGTTTTCAAATGTTCCTAGCAATTTGGGACCAAATCCTGCAGTCGAGAGGTGATGAATGGCCTATACATATAGACAGTAAATTATAAACTGGAGAAAATATATGTAAATCTGAATAACAATAAATACAACCATAAATTAGTTATACTTAATTTTATGATCAAAAGTCCCAATTTGTGTATATTCTGCTTTCATTTCCTTCTAGAAAATTTCAGTTCCTCCTACTAAATCTTCCTACTTGATCCTCCTACCCATTAAGATTATGACATATGGAATCAACTAATTCTCTTTCCTTATATCCTCTCGTGATTTTGGACATGACTTTATCTAATGAGTAGAAGGATGGGTAGGAAGATTTAAACCTCTCTTCTAAGGTGTAGCACCATATTGGCCATTGTATACTAATAGCCATGCACACTTTGCACAGTGCAGTGTATATACATATATGAAAAGAAAAGCTAATGAAATTTACTAGAAGGGAAGGGAAAATATAATCTGAATTTTACAACATACTTCGAGCACATAGACGAGCTACGTAAATACCAAGGTACTACGTGGCAAAAAGGACATGGATGATTGGTTATTTGTATAGACACATTTCAACATCAAAAGGTCAGATGCTAACCTGCAGTTCCCTATCACGATTGATAACGTATTCAGTATTTGGACCATAGATTCTAACTGTCACATCCACCATATTCCCATTTTCTTCCTCTACAGATACCTTAAGTACTGCAGTAACAAAATATTGTCATTTACTACACTAATCTTATATGTGGAATCAGACCTTTGATTGGAAGTATGGAAATAGCCTTTATTTCAAAAATATAACAAACCAAAATACTCTTGCTCTCATAGTATATAACATATTACAAACATAATATCCTTGTTAGCCGGAAAATACGACTAAAATGACTCAACCAGTAAGTTCAAAAATAATATCCACACACAAGTCCATCAATGCATATAGCTAAAGGTACCTACATTGATTTGTAATGCCACCAGACAATTCCTTGGCAGAAAAGCGTGATTCATCCAAATTTGACCAGTGCTTGAACAGGTCCTTGAAAAGCTCTCTGTCATAGTCAATCCAATCACACAAAATAGAGAAGTGAACAAAGTTACAATAAAATTGAATTCCTATAATCTCTAGAAATCCCTATAATGAAAAAAACATAAATGATGCTACTCAGGTTCTATTAGAATACCTATACTTTCCCTTTGGTGACTAGAGGGTTACTTCTGACTATTTAGATATTAGGAAATGAATGTTGAATAAAATCATATGATGAAGGTTTACAGAAGTAGATAAATCGCATTTGTCAAGTACTAGTCACATAGATAATTGGCATGTTTCACTTTGTTGGAAAAGGAGTTACAATAAGTATAAATACTAGCTGTTGCAATATGAGCAAGAACACTGAATGTCATTATTCTCTCTTGATGTTTATATATTGTGTAACACACTATTCAGTCCATTACGAGATCTGTTTACTCATTTATATCTCAAAATTTTCTTAGCTTGTTAATCTACTATCATTCAGTCTTTCTCAACAAAGATTTTCCAACTTATAAATGTACTTGACTCGAGGGAACATGGAATGAGTTGAAGATAAAACTGTATTTCCTAATTCAGTTCCACATAGAAAACTGGAGAAAACATTAACGAATCAAGTTATAGTATCAAGTTAATTACTATAGAAAGAAAAAGTAAAGCAGATGTGCTCTGTTAATCAATAATTACTATAGGAAGAAAAAAGTACAGCAGATGTGTTCTGTTTTTTAGTTGACTAAAGGGGCATAGAACCAGTCTTACTTTATGTTTGTTTTGACTAGTTCATTTCCACATAAAATTCTGGGAAAATATCAACAAACTAACCAAGTTACGGTAATAGAAAAATCAGCAAACGTGTTCTATTCATCGATTTCGTTGACCAAATGAAGCACGGAATGCGTTCTATTCATATTTGTTTCTGCTTTATTTACCACAGCAAAATTTGGGGAAACAACAGCAAAAGAGAGTACCTAAAATGATATAACAATTTTAGCATCAAGCTCGAGTTCAGATATACAGTTTTTCGAGCAAACATCATGATTAGTTTCTCATAATTTGCAATTACTAAAAGATGGAGTTCGATACAGTCATTCCCACTAATTAACAAAATTCCTCCATTATTATAAGAACAATATCAAGTGAATTGTTTCATTCGCTCATGCTCAAATCATGTTAAATACACAGAACAGATGGAAGTTTCCTTAAATTAACACAAAAACTGTCCTGTAGAAACAAAAAACAGAACTAAAGCGATTTCGTTTTAATCGTTTCACAAACAAATCACACGCCACTCAAGTTAAATGCACCAAGAACACGTATATAACAATCCACGAAGTTCAGAGAGCTGAAGCTTACACGATGCGAGGTTTCATCTCCTTAATTTGAAGCGAGTGATCGATGGTGATTGAAGAATGAACAACTGTAATGTCACCATCGTTACAAGCTTCACCGGCGACTTCCACGGCGTTCCGAATGTCCACTCCTCCCATCTCTGCCACCGTCGGTGCGTTATCCGTCTGCGAAACTCCTGTGTTCTGTGTGTGAAGAAATTGAAATGGAAATGGACTTACGTAGATTGCGATGCAACAGATTACAGACACAGGGACTGTTTATATAAGATCTCGTTAGTTAATTTACAATAACTTCCCTTGTAATATAAATTGTGTTTATCTACCCCTTTGAGTTCAAAATATACCTCATTTTAGATAAAGGTTTGTTCTGCAAACAAGTGGAGTTTTATCGAGTGATTCAAGCTTTTATCAAGCTCGAATTCAAGTCTAAAAACAAAATGAAAATATGTTACAAATTACGTACAGCTTTAGGTCTAAAAACAAACTGAAAATATTTTACAAACCACGTCAAGCTTATAAGGGCTTGACTAGAGTTCTTATCGAGCTTTTGAGCTTTATACAATAAATAGATGTCTATTTATAACTGTAATATTATTATTGACAAAGTTTATTAGGGTTTGACTTATATACTTGTGGTCAAGTTTTGTTATATTTTTTATACGGATTTGAAATACTTTTGTTATTTAATAAAAGTTTTAAATGTATTTGGAATAAGGATGGTTATATTAAAACTTTTTTAATTTAAATATTCAAGCTTTTTGAGCCGAATTCTAGCAAATATATGAATCTTCCTCACACAAAGCGTAAACATACATTATAAGGCTTGTCGAGCTATAAAGCGAAGCTCGAAGTATTACGACCCTCTTCTAGTTCCTGATACTTATCGATGGAGATCGAATTGTTAGCACGAAATTTGTTGATCTTTAATTATATTAAATGAAAAGGAGTTATGTTATGATGTTATCATTTTATTTTGAGATGTTTTCTCAAATGTCATTATTATGTAATTTTGTTTGTTAAAATTTAAATATCTTAACAAAATTATTTATCCAAATTATTTAGTAGATACATCTAAATATTTTCGTGGTTATCTACGTAAACACTATATATTTTAGTATTCTTTAAAACTATAAACATTTAAAATTTACCCGGTCTTTCAGAAATATTCAAATTTAAATTTTAAATTTTAAATTCTGACGGCCATGTGTGAAAGCAAAATGGTTACTAATTATTATTACATATACATTAATACACGCATGTTATTGATATTAATACACGCAAAATGGTAACAAATAACATATTTAGTCGTGTACCAATGAATGACAAATTTAAGTTGGTCACGCTATTAAATATAATAGATGAATATTTAATAGTATGGTATGTTGAAGATGTTTTTTTTATATTATATAAATATTTTATTATAAAAAAGGACTTAAATAAGTAATGGTATTTGATGAGTATTTATATATTTAAATTATATAAAGTAGCTTAACACCCCGTGTATAAACACGGGGATAAATAAAATAAATTTTAAAAAACTAAATTACCTACAAATGAAAATCTTGAACAATATGCAATGCTTAAGTTTTTTTATGTAAAAATAGTTTATTATAAAGACAATTGAAAAAATAAAGAGATATGTTTGGTGGAAAAAATTCTAAAAATAGGATGATAACATCGTAATCTTATTCTTTTGATATAGATTAAAGATTATTTATTTGATTTTGATTAGGTGTTGTTTCGGACTTTCGGATACCTAAATGGTCCATGTTAGATTGTCTCGCATTATCAAGAAAATCAAACAATGATGTCAAAAGAAGAATCTAAATTTATAATATTTTATTTTATTTATTTTAAATGGTCCAAAATCATGTATGATTTTTATAACT
>JAUEJL010105200.1:0-12754 GCA_032274825.1 Drosophyllum lusitanicum | reverse complement strand
TCAAGATCAACTAATTAACTAAACAAGTAAACAAGTCAAGATCAACTAATTAACTAACTCAAACTAAACAAGTCAACAAGTCAAGATCAACTAATTAACTAACTCAAACTAAACAAGTCAACTAGTTCAAGATCAACTAATTAACTAAACAAGTAAACAAGTCAAGATCAACTAATTAACTAACTCAAACTAAACAAGTCAACTAGTCAAGATCAACTAATTAACTAAACAAGTAATAAAAGTATAAAACTAAAAAAATTAGGGAAAAAAAACTCACAGCCTCAAAGGTCTACAATCTAAATTCTAACATAAATAAATTAATGATTAACAATCAATTAAATGACTAATTAACTAAATAAGTAATAAAAGTATAAAACTAAAAAAAATTAGGGAAAAAACTCACAGGCGGCAGATTGGCAGAATGGAGGGGCCGAGGGGCGGAGGGCAGGTCGGAACTCGGAAGGGAGGGGCGGCGCAGGTCGGCAGGCTGGTGGCGGCGATTGGCGGTTCGGCGTACGGCGTTTGGCGGAAGTCAAGTGGGGGAGGCAGTAGCCGAAGTAGGGTAGGGACACAAACTCTGATTTGTTATCTGTCTGTTTTCTCTCCTGATTAAGCAGATAAAGCACAGGAAATTGAAAAAATTGAAGATGGCCTTGGGCCTTTGGCCAGGCCTAGCAGCCCAAAATCCCAAATTTAATTGTAATTTTACTACAAGCCCATTTCTACTAGTTAATTAATATTAACTATATAAATAATAATATTAAGGTATTTTAAAGATATAAATTTAAATACAAGACAACAATTTAAAAAACTTATAAGTTTTTTTTAGTTTTGATTAGGTTATGGTAGCATTTAAACAATGACCGGTAGCACCCCGAAATTTTAGTGGTAGCACCGTCTCAAAAAATTCGAAATTAACACTACGAAAAAAATATTGGATGGTGTCCCGTAAACCCGCCACGTATAGGGGGGGTCCGCCCTTGGGACTAACATGCGTAAAAACCCTAATAAAATCCTAGAGGTGGAACAGTAACAATTTGCCTTGCAAATTAGTATTTAAGTGTTTAATAAAAAACGACAATGTGAATGCAATCTGCACATAGTTGAAAAAACGTATTGGAAAAAAAAGATTTACATTGGTATGTTATATGGAATTTTAAATTTGAGGCAATTTCTTATTCTTAAATTCAAAATATCATATATATATATATATATATATATATAAATATAAAACATGTTTTAAGACCATTGTATTTTATGTATCAAAACTTATGCCTTTGGTATATAAGATATTTTACAGATTAAGATGGACATATATTATATTTTCTATTTAAATTTTAAAACAACAATGTGAATGCAATATGCACATAGTTGGAAAAATGTATTCAAAAAACTTGTGACATTGATATATTATATGGACGTTTGAAATAAAAACAACGATGTGACTACAATCTGCACATTGGATGCCAATTAAGATGATTAATTAAACTAACAATAATTGATTATTAAACAAAATTAAATAAGTCACGGGAGCAAATAAGATCAATAATTAATCGAACAGCTTGATAATTAAATAAAATGGAATAAGTCACAATAGCCCAAGATGAATAATTAAACTAAAACTCAATTTTGACATTAAATCAATTTAATTTATGCTAAACTATTTCTCTAATACAATCAATTTATCTACTACGTTAATTTAAAATTAAGTTTATTATATCTTAGACTATATCAATAATAAAATATTATACACATTTAAATTCTAAATTTTTCATCATTTCTAAAGTTATCATCATTTACTTTTCTATGTCGATTGAAATTAATATAAAATTCTTTTAGTTTTTAACAAATACTATATGAATAACGGGCAATAGTAGTGAGAGCATTAGCACCGACATACCCAATAGTAGTGACACCGAGTTGGACGCACAAGGAGTCACAACTAATTATGTCATCGTTATTGGCCTTAAAAAACCCGCATAATCCCCCTACCCCAAAATTTTTCATGGGTCGCCCCAAAGTCGTTAATGCTTACGAAATAAAATAAGGGTTTTGTTCCCTGTTCTCTTCTTTGGTCCTTGAGACCTTGTGTAGCTTCTCCTCTCTATAGCCGCTTGACACCTCCATCTCCGCTGCTCGACACCTCCATCTCTATCGCCATTGACTAGCCACCACCTTGCCACCAAAATCCCCATCGCCTCACCACGAAAAAAAGCACCAACTGCCACTGCTTGTCGTCGTTGCTTTTGCCTTGCCGCTGCTCTCCCGTTGCCGATGTTCCACCTTGTCGTCGTCAGATTCATTCCTTACCTCGTATGCTCTAATTTTGAAGGTATTATGTTTAGGGGAATTTATAGATTTTTTGGTGATTTGTTAGATTAATTTGTTGATAATTGCTAGATTAGTGTGTTGTTAATTGTTAGAGTAAAAGTGTGTTGTTAGTTTTGCTAATTTAATAGATTTCTAGAGTATAAGTGTGTTGATAATTGTTAGATTAGATGGTAACAATTTTGCGTATTGGGGTTTTTGATCTTGCTAATTATGGTTTACATTGTAAGACTAGATGATAACAATCTTATGTTAGGGGTTTTTGATTTTGCTAAGAGTAAATGATAACATTGTCTTTGATTTTCCTAATGAAATATTTATGTTTTATGCATGATTAAAGGTTTTCCTTGTAGGTTTTCTTAGTTTCTTTTGATATCTTCTAATGATGTAATCTATTTGTGTTTTATGGATTAGGTTATTAATCTTACAGGTTGTGACTTTTAGGCTTCGGATTAGCAGATTACCTTTGTGTCTTCCGAATTGACTTTATCACACCACCTCATGTGTTTTTAATTGCAATATTTGGTTTAACTTCATATTTTTATGAATTGCTTTCATGGTTTACTTGTTGAAACTATTTAGGAGCCATTGGAAGTTATGGTCTTGAGTTGTAATCACTTTAAAGGTTAGATACCTCGAGTTAAATTGTAGTTATCATTTACTTTATTTTGTTTTGTGTGTATAGATTCTTTAGGAAGCTCTCAACACATGGTCTATGGTTTATGCTTACTTTAAGTTTAGATCAATGTATGTTTATGTGTAACTGAGTGGCTTTTATCCGGTTTACATGAACCGATATCTCCATAATCCGTATTAATTAGGACTGTTGTTTTTGAGGCAATAGCTCACCACCGTCTTTGTGATGGTATATGTTCAAGACCATTCTTTGTGATGGTTTTCATTCTTTATTTTTTTGGCCTCCTCCTCTATAACCTTGAGTTGATTTTTCTTAAGGGTCTTTTTCTTAATACCCCTTTTATTGAATTTTTCGATTTAATTACCTTAATACTCTTCGGATTTTGTCTAGTGGGAAGTCCACAACTCAGTATTTGTTTTCCAAACCTTCTCTAACATCTTTGTTTAAAACCGATCAACACTTCAGTTTCCTCAATTGCCCTTGTTAGCATCTTTGATAATTCCCCTATCTCGCTTAATTTTTGCTCCATTGATACAATTGTTATAAGTACTTAAATTATAATTGTTTTCTAACTTTATCTTTTTGTATAAAATTAATTTGTTTAATTTTTTTAATATATAAGAAATCAAAAGATTTTAAATCTTTCATAAAACATACAACTATTATTTTGTAATATTTTATAACAACATGAAAAACACCTAAAAAAATTAGAAATCTAATAAAATATAAAGAAAAATTTCCTTAAAAGTTATATATAGAAAAATTCTACAAATAATTTAATAAAACACACACAAAGATTAATTTCATTTTATATTTTAAAAAAAATCAATGTATTCTTCCATTTTATAATATAAAGACAAAAATCATAAAAAAGGAATAATTTTGTTTATATCCTTCAAAACTTTTATAATCACGTCTATATTCTTGTAAAACTTAAAATTACATGTATACACTTGTAAAAACTATGAACTTACATATATACCAAAATACTTAATTTAATAATATTTATTATATTTAAAAATTTAAAACTTTATCTTTAACCTAGATTATAACTAAATTACTAAAATACCCATAAGCAATCCCTTCATAATCGAAACTTTTGAAACCGGAACTTAAAAGGCTATAACTAGGACTTAAATTCAAAAACCATAGCTAGTGAAACCTCCTTCAATCCACAAATCAGAAATCTCTAAAACCTTCGATCAAAGGCGATTGCATATTCATAATCGATTGGTAGACAATATATTTCATCTCCTACAATTGATTTAGGAGACCTGCAATTATTCTCCTACAATCGGTTTTGTTCTTCCTCTATTCACTTCTGGTAGCTTAAATAGGGTTCAATCGAACCATATCCAATTGCTCAGTCTCTTTAGTGAGTTTAATCGACCCTAACTCTGTGCAATTGATCGATATCTTGGTTGACTTCATGTCGGATTTTGTATTTGAGACCCCAACTTTGTTAAAGCGATCGATATACCGTTATTTGTTACCTGTTTCAGACCAATGGCTTATGGGAGAAGGGTAGTATTGTAATTACAAGTTAATTAGTTTTTCAATTGTAAAAAATCACTTTAAAAGGTGTTTTTAGTTTTAAAAAGATTAATTACCATTAAATTAACTATTTAGGTACATGAGAGAGTTATTGTGAGAATATGAGAACAAATCTTAGCCATCAATTGGATTTCATCTATTAAATCTAACGGTCACAATTCACCCGTTGGTAATTTATAATCGTCGCAATTCATACTTGAATAATGAATAAAATAAAAGGATAAATGCAGGCCATCCAATCAAATTAAATAAAAGGTCAGGATTAAGTATTTAATTCTTACGAAATATTAATTTTTATTTTAACCTCCCACTTTAAATACATATGTAAGTTAATAGGTTATACAAGTATATACATGTAATTTGTTTTATAACTATACACGCGTTGTTACAAAAGTTATAACACGCGAGTTAAGGGTAAGGATGACAAAAAACCGAAACCGACGGGGAAAACCGAAAACCGACATAAACGAGACGGGGACGGGAAAACCCGATTATTTAAACAGAGATGGGGACGGGGATGGGTTTGATGATCCCCTCCCCGATTACCCGACATACCCGATTATAATTTAATATTAATAATATATATTAATATACAATTATACATAAACTTAATTTTAAATATAAAATATACAAATCTTTATACACTTTTATACAACCTAGTTTTAATCGTTGTCTTTATTTGAATTATTTGGTTTTGATATTTTGGATACATTTATGTTCTTTAAGACTTTAATTTCGGTTCAGATATGTTTGTATTCGATAGTGTCGTGTAATTTAGTATAATTGTTTTCTAAAAATCGTGGTAAAATATTAACGTTGACGATCCCCATAGTGAAAAATCATAGTTTTAGTTTAACAGGTATCTCTGCGGTGAAAATTACCTATTTAATCATATCTTATGTTTATATTAAAGGGAGATATCCGTTTTCCCGCGATTTTCTTCGATTATCCAACTAAAATCCCCGTTTAAATCCCCACGATTTTTTAAACGGAGCCCGATGCCATTCTTAGTTAACGGTCCCCACCCCTTCCTCCCGCTTTCAAAACCCTCGTTCAAAACCCTTGACCCGCATTCTCTCTGCTCCTCTCGCGCGCGCGCTCTCTGTCTCTCTCTCCCCCAAACACATACACAGAGTTCAACACTCCTTCACCGGCGTGCTCTCTCTACCTTCCATCTCCGACGCTTCCTATCTACCTTCCAACTCTGACGCTCACTCTCTCCGGTCACAAGCCTCAACTGGTAAGTGTTCTCTCTCTCGATTCTACACAAAAACCTCCGGCCTGGTTTTGGTGCTCTCTCTCTCCCTCCCTTTCGTATCTGCACAACAGTATCACTCTCTGTTCGGGTGTCCCTGGCCGGAGTTTTGGGCGGCGACTGCAGTTACAGCAAACTTGGAAGTGCAGCGGTGTAGCAACATAACATCAGTTTAGGGGGAGGTACCTAATCTTTCTGATTTTAGGTTATGTTCATCTGATTGAATGAACATCTATACATAGAACTATGTGTATCGATAAAATCATAGATAACAAATTTAATTTTCCCCTTCTTTTAAATGTTGATTAGTTTATTGCGATTTCATTTGTTAAAGCTGAAATATCGTTTTTTAAGTATTGACTTTACTGTGTTGTAGAAATATTGCAAAGCTGTTATACCGCTGGAAGAAAATAGAATAGGGTGTATTTTTATTCCTTCCTTCCACCTTTTCTACTTTCTTAGTTTCCTGACTGAACCACAGCCTTGTTTTTCATTCTTGCAGCTCTTATTTTTGTTGTCGGTCTTTTGTGTTACTTGATCAACACAAATATATTGCTTGCATAACAACCCCAATGGAAGACCAAGCCACTTTGATTGATTATGTCCACAGCTTACATATGCCAATGAAAGAGATAGCATCAGCAGTCAACAACTTTGCTGATGAAAATCTTATAGCACAAGGTAGTTATGTAAAGGTCTACAAAGGACAACTCTTACTGCAGTCTGGAGAATGGATGAATATTGTTGTACGGGAGTGTTTGCAACCAAACAGGCACATTATCACAAACGATCTGATGATGTATAAAAATCTTAAACATAAAAATATCATGTCTCTTTTTAGGATTGATGACACGTTTGATGAGGCATTCCTCATACACGAGTATCAGGTCAATGAAAGTCTTGACAAACATCTAACTGGCTCAATCCTCACATGGATGCAAAGATTGCAAATATGTGTTGGTGTTGCAGATGCATTGTGTTACCTTCATTCTGGTTTTAAAGATGATTTTAGTGTCATTCATGGTAACATCAAGAGCTCCAAAATTTTACTAAATCACAACTGGGAACCCAAGTTACATGATTTTAGATGTGCCATGGTAGGTAAAAGGCATGATCTTTACCTTACTAGTAAATACAATGGCACATTAGAGTATATGGACCCAGCATTTGAATACACCGGGGGTTTAACTCATAAGTCAGATGTGTATTCTTTTGGAGTTGTTTTATTTGAAGTCTTGTTTGGAAGGAAAGCATCTGCTGCGGACAAAGACAATGGGTATTTTGTTCTATTGGCGAAACTCCATTATGAAGAGAAAAGGGTAGATGATATGATTGATCCTGATTTACAAAAACAAATGGACATCGAATCACTCAGCATTTTCTCAGAAACAGCATATCGGTGCTTGATGGAGCAACGAGCACGTCGTCCAGATATCAAGCAGATTCTCATAAAACTTGAAAGAGCCTTGCAACTTCAAGTAGAACATCAAAGCCTTGTAAGACCATCAATTCATTAATTTTTATTTTCTACATTTTATCTTTTGTGGGTGTAGTTAATAGTCTCTATAGCTATATATAACTTTATTCATTTTAATCTCTTTATAGCTCGTATTAAAGGTACATCCAGCAGCTGCCGCATCATCCAACCACTTAAAGGTAATTATTTTTATTAAGATTGATGGGATTTCGGTTCATGGTGGTTACGATACATGAATCCTACTGGCAGTACATTTATTTAACCAAACTTAATATACGAGTGAATTAGAAATTTCGTCCCTGTGGTTTCGACCAAATTACAGATTAGTCATTTAAGTTAGATGGTTATTGTGGTTTAAATTTCTTAACAATCTGGCACCATTAATGTTAACAAATCCGGTGTCATTTTTAAAAAAATTACTATTCTACTCTTTCACACATAATACATGATACATTGGTCCTTATATTTTCAACATTGTTGCATTAATGGTCTTTTAGGTAAACTTTTTTATTTTCTAGTACTCTTAGATAAATAATTTAAATTTTAATAGTTTCGGGATGTATTAATATTATTTTGTCTAAGGAATTAGTTAATTGATAAAATTATATTTTTGTTCTACTTGTGTCCAATTTATATAGTAAATTACAAATTTGGTCCATGTGGTTTGCTATAATTTACGGATTTGGTTTCTGTATCCTAAAAATTACGGGTTTAGTCTGACCCAACTTATATTCATTATTGGTCCCTCCCCAACTTGAATGGACCAAATTACCCTATCTTATTAATTTATCATTTTCTTTGTTTTTCATAATTTAAAAAATATAAATTTAGGTTAAAGTTGCGAAATAGCTATAATGTTTCCCCAATGTTCCATTATGGTACGTGAAGGTTTTTTATTACACATTTGCCCATTAAACTATTGCAAAAGGAACAACTAAAATCGAGTTTAAAATGAGTCAAATCATCAAAAAACAGTAAGAGGGTGCTAAACGGTTCGGTTTAGAACATACCAACTTTAATTAGCGATTGCTTGGCTGATGCATGATGAAAATTTTTGAACTTGGTGTCTTTTGAAAGGTAAAAAGGTTGCAAAACAATCAAGAATGGCTTAACGTCCCAATTTTTTTTGTCACACACAACAGATTCAAATCATAAATCTTCATAATCAAAACGTAAGTGCAACGTATATTAATTACATCCCAGTCTCAAATCTAATACTGTTTGAAATATAAAACAAGGAGATACCCTCGGCAGGACCAACCGGCCTTTATAACGAACCTCCCCGCTAACGAGTTCATATCCATCCAATCCTTCGGCCCGTGACTCTAGCTTTTCTTGTAATGCCACAATTTTGGGATCAGTTAATAAGTCTTGCAATAGGCTACCATACGAATCAACCGTTGGTACCGAAATCTGGTTAAGATCTGTGTCCTCCCCACGCCGAGAGAGAGCATCTGCTGCCCTATTTTCCTTTCCTGGTCGGTATGTAATCTTGAACTCATAACCGGAAAGTTTAGATATCCATTTATGATGTTCCCTTGTTACAACCCACTGCTCCAACAAATATTTCCGGCTTTTCTGGTCGGTGATTACTCTAAAAGCCCGGCCTAGAAGATAGGGACACCATTACTGAACTGCCATAACAATTGCTATAAGCTCACGCTCATAAACCGATTTTAGTTGTGCTCTCGGTCCAAGCACATGGCTAAAATAAGCCACTGGTCGCCCTTCCTGCATTAACACCGCCCCACACCTTGCCCCGATGCATTTGTCTCGATGAGAAGTGTTTCGAGAAATCCGGCAAAGCCAAAACTGGAACGCGAGTCATTACTTCCTGTAATTTGTGAAAGGCCTGAGTAGCCTCCTCCGACCATTTAAAGTTGTCTTTTTTGAGAAGGTCCGTTAAAGGTTGAGCGATTTTTTCATTTCCTTGCACGAATATTTGGTAGTAGCCCGTTAACCCGAGAAATCCCCGCAACTCCCATATGTTTTGAGGAACCGACCACTTAGTCATGGCTGTAATTTTGGACGGGTCGGTTTTCACCCCTTCTTTCGTCACAATGTGGCCCAGATAATCCACCCGCTGCTCCGTTTATCAATTTGATAAACAGATTAGAGGTTAATACACACCCGTAGTCGGATGCTTAAGGGTTCTTTACACCGAGCCCAACAACTGACGAAACAACGGGCTGATGGTAAACGCCGGGATGTTTTTAATGTGGGCGATTGTGTTTACTTGAAAATGCATCAGTGTCGGCAACTAACTGTGATGGGTAAACGTAATGAGAAGTTGTCTCCTCGGTATTACGGGCCGTATGCAGTGCTCGTACGGATTGAGGAAGTGGCCTATGGACTTCAACTACAGGAGGGGGCTCAAATTCACCCGATTTTTCATGTTTCACGGCTTAAAAGGGCTGTTGGTGATGGAGTCCAGGTGTCGGATTACCTGCTCTAACCGACTCGGTGAGCGGGGAGATGTATGAACTAGAGGAGGTATTGGATATGCACGTGAAGGAGGGTCGTAGAGAAGTGTTAGTGGCTTGGCGGAATATGGCACACATGGAGGCTACATGAGAAGGGTTTGAAGCCATGGCACAAAATTTTCCCTCTTTCCACCTTGAGGACAAGGTGGGTATCTGTGGAGGGGGTAATGATACGACCCGGTTCCGTCTAGTCTACAGCCGGCGCAAGTTCAAGGGCCAAAAGTGATTATTTTTCTTTTTTTTTTTGCTGTAAACATGTCTTCCTTTTTAGGGGGGATTTCCTTGATTAATTATGTGGAGTCTATAAGGAAGGGAGAGGGGGGCTGATTAGGGCATTGGAGATTCATTAAGTTCTTCTTTTCTGTTTTCTTCTTGGGAGATCACTTCTTGAATAGCAGCCTTATCTTTTGTTTACTTGAGTATCAATAAAATTCCCCTACCAATTTGATTCTACCATATAGGTAGCACATCCTTAACAACAAAATCATGAACAATTGAACGATTCACCGTTTTAACCCAAAGTGGCCCATTTCATTTTCAAAGGTGAATTTTGGCATATTTTGCGTCAAATCCAACTATTAATCAACTTAAACCATCAATGTCATGTTTCCAACATGAGTTTGACAAAGATCAACCAAAAGATGGTGTTACTAGCATCGTTAACTATAATTCTAACCAACGTTTAAAGCCTATCTTATGAAACTCAAAAGGAAGAATGTACCTTCAAAATACTTGGTCAATCTTAGTGTGATGACTTGATTTCTGCATAAAGTCTTCACAAAAATGGATGAATTAAGGTTTCACATTCTTTCTCTTTCTTCGAACATGCTGCCAAAAACACCCACTCTTATTTGACTTATTAATCATTAATACTTTTACATAAACAAACCAAATAAGCTCATAATAATACACTTATATTTAGAACATTGAAACAAAATTTAGGGCGTTACACATGAGTTATTCTTTTGAGCAAGGTCAGCCCTTGTGGGGTGAACGACTGTATAGGCCCATGTGTAGGGGGGCCCGGATTTTTTTTCTAATACACACGTATATAGGTCTATATTATAATTTTTTGAGCCCACTTAGAGGCTGTTTGTTAAAACAGAATGATTAAACACATAATGATTCTGTGGTCTGAATAATTCAAAGGCTTTGAATGAATCTGACTCTGAATGTGACATGCTGTTTGATAAAGGTTCTGAATGAACAATCAGAATGATGCAAATTATCAGTTTAACCTTAATAGTGATATATTATATTATAAGATATGATTGTTTAACAAGACAATGTGTGAAAGGAGTATTAGGGTAAAATATTTGGTGCTTAATGATTTAGAATGTACTTTAAGGTATAACGATTCAGCAGCATTATGCTCAATGCTGAATCATTCAACACAGTCTTCATTCAGAGGCAGCAATCAAACACGCTGAATGCTGAATGATTCAACATTCAGCGCTGAATGGTTCCGTTAAGAAGCAAACAAACATCACCTTAATAAGAAAAATATTCTGAAACACATGTATAAACAATTAACCTATAGCATATTAGCTAAAAGAAGTAAGAGGCCATTACCCATTGGCCTTCCGGACTTTCAAATCAATTTGACAATAGACATTTGACGGAAATTGATGATGTATAAAAAAAATTGTATTTATGAGGCATGTTTTTTGCTCTTTGCACAATGACTCCAAAATTCACAAATCATCCTGCTTTCGAGCTTTGTTTTTACATGTTACGTCATGAGCATGTTTAGTTATTCCCTGTTCCAGAGGACCCGTTGATCTTGTGATTTGTCTAGTGTCAACATCTCAATACAATAGAACTCATAAGACCATCATTTGAGCACTGGAATTTGGGGTTGAGTAATGTATACTACATAACTGTTATACATCATTTTCCTCTAAAATTAAATGCTAAAACCTATAACGCTGCTTTCAAACTATAAAGTCATGGAAAATATAAAGCAAGAAAGATTATTACTGTGAAAAATCATTTGCTTTACTATTTTGGTTAAGAAAGATTATAACCGTGTAAGAAACTAATTTTGATTGAGAAAACAAGAGCTAAATTAGCTCTTTAGTAAGGGGAAGATTCCTCAAATAGAAGTATGCCACCTTATAAGTTTGAATCATTTGTTAGGATTAAGGTGCTTACCACTAGGCAAAAAGGAATTACTAGTGGTTAAGACACTACCTCTTTCTTATATATTAAGTAGCTTAGCTCGCCCATGAGTCGAATTATTTCGGAGATGTACTCTCGTACCAACATCCCCCCCCAAAAAAAAACATTTTTTGCATGATGTGAGATTCGAACCCATAATGTCGTGCTGATACCAATTGTTAGGATCAAGGAGCTTACCACTAGGCAAAAAGGAATTCTTAGTGATTAAGGCACTTCCTCTTTCTTATATATTAAGTAGCTTAGTTTGCCAATAAATCGAGTTATTTCAGATATATTGTACCATACCAATATTATCTTTTTTAAACATTCATTTTGGCTGTATCTTTATGAACTATTTAAGGGCTTTTTGCAAACTTTAATTCTAAGTTTTTTTTTCTCATTACATCTTTGCTTCATTTCATAGTATAAATATCTCGGATATTGTATACCGCTATAAAACTCAACAAATTATAATTTAGACTAGGCTCGCCTCTTGAAAACTTTATCTTTGGCAAGGAATCAATAAAGTGTCGAAGATATTTGTTTTTAATTTTGTAGGCATCCTTACTAGCAAATAGAAGGCACCTAACTTTGCCTTTTTGTTTTTCTTCTAACATGCAATTTTGTAGGGGAGAGATATAGATCATTTGAGAATTCGACTGAAGGATATAGAATTGGCAACGGATAATTTTTCTGAAAAATTTTATGTCGGGTCTGGCGGATACGGTACGGTATTTAAAGCTGAACTCGAACATTTTGATGGAATGAATTCATTAGCTACTGAATGGAAGAATAAAGGTGAAATACCTAAGAGACGTAGCACTGTTGCTATTAAACACATCTCTAAAAGAGTAGATGGG
>JAUEJL010105189.1:0-12928 GCA_032274825.1 Drosophyllum lusitanicum | reverse complement strand
CATATTTTTGGTGTATTTTTTTTTTTTTTTTTTTTTTTGAGATACTACAGGGTTTTTTTTTTTTTGGAGATATGAGATGGTTGAGGGGGATGTATGTGGGGCTTAGAGTGATAGGAGTTGGACGAAGAGGGATGGGAGGGAAAAATGATGTGACGCTGACGTGACAATGGAAATGAGTGGGATGGATGCATATAGCCGGTACAAGTAGAACATTCAGTATCCAAAATGCAAAAACTTAAATACATTCTTGACATCTGGATTTTTTTTTTCCTATCATTTGTTTTTAGGGACTTTTAACTAACCAGACCGATCATGACTTCCTACCAAAGATTTGAATTGTTTTGGTTTTGTATTGCAAGTGACATATGTTATCGATTTGTCTGCTTTAGAAATGGAAACAATTATCGACATGACACGAATTCGACAAATAAATAAACGAGTTTGCGTTTGGCATAAACGAGGTTGGGTTATTTAAATAAGTGGCTCCTGATCGGGTTGGATAGTGGGTTTGCAGGTTTGCTAAAGCTTTTCTCTCAATCCTCGCAACCCCTAATAAAAAACAAATCTACCGATTTCCTTTTGTTCCTTCATTGTTTTGGTATCATCGAGAGAAGACACCATTAATTTCATCACTTGTAGTTAAATTATTTCTGAAATCCTCAAGTATTTGCATTTGGATTTAACATCTAGGTAGAGTTAAACTTTATTTCGTATATTGTATTTAGATTATGTATTTTGACAAACAAGAGACAAAATTAGTAAAACTAAACATGCTGACCCGCCAAGTTATGAATAACTCACCGGCCCGCGAACCCGTATATTTAAACAGGTTACGTGGGTCATGTCACATACCTTGACACGAATAATTAAACGGATGTGTGTTTGTGTCATGACCTACCAACCCGAAAACCCACAACTGGTATCCTAGTTTTATATAGGCAATTCAACATATGATTGTGAGGGAAGAAAGAAAAATAGCATAACATAATTTATTTATTTTATTCAAAGGCTTGAAATAATGAACCAAAAGTTGGGGAACATATTGAATCTTTCCCAAAGACTTTAGGCAAGGAATAGCTAAATTTAGTGCCCTACAAATCTTTGGAAACAAGTGAGTGAGCAGATTTTGACAAGAACCCATTAACATATTTGCCTTTTGTTTAATCAAATCATTCTTTAACCCCAAAATACTTTGTTCCATTCTCACTAACCATTTATGTTGGGGTTTTTTTTTTCTTCCCTTCTTGCTTTCACTTTTTCTCAATTCCCAACTTCTGTTTCAATTCAAAAACAAGAAAAAGTTGAAATGACATTTGGTCGCTATGAGGTAGATAAATAGGCCCCAACTAGTTTATGTGATAGTCCAATCATATTGGAAACATAATGCCATAATTGTCCTCTTTCTCATTTATGTCAAAGTTTTTTTTTTTAAAAAGAAAGAATATATTTTTTTTCCTACTTTATTCTTCTATTTACTAGATGATTGTACGTGGAATTCACTAATTATCTTTTCTCATATCTTTTCTTGATTTTGGCACTGTCTTAATCATGTGAGTAGGAATACAAAGTAGAAGGATATATAGCCTCTTATAAAAAAGGCGTTAATAGTTCGATCACTAGATGATGATATGTGTAATCCACTAATTCTCTTTCTTCACATCTTTTCTTGATTTAATTTGCCACTGTCTTGATCTTATGAGTATAAATGTAAAAAAAGAGAATATAGAACCTTTTTATAAACAAAATATAAAAAAAAGTGTTAATAGTTCAAGCAGTCTAGTGTATTTTCGATATTATTCAAGTTACTTGTCGTTTGGTGTAGTAGACTAAAAGTTTGGACACAAACTAGCTATTATCGTTGACTATTTCAATCATTTAAGCAAGTGTTGTTGGATAGTAACATAATTATTAGATTCAAATCTTGTTAAATGATTAATCACGTTTGATGATGTGAAATAATGGAAATTTACTCAAATTAATAAGGAGTTTAAATGATGTTTAACATCCAACATATATCATATATGAGTACCTTTTTGCATATGTGTAATGTATCTTTTTGGTTTGATTCGAATTTTGATTTTTTTTATTCAACTCATATAAATGAATATAATAAAAAAATATGATATACTACTTTTCTACCAAATATCAATAAATAGTATTATTAACAACAACCGAATAATTTAAATTAGTTTATCATTAAATAGATTTATGAATCGAATTCAAAATACTAAAGTACCACCTATCAAGTAATCAAATGTCAAAGTACCAAAATCATATAGTCAAAATAAGAAGGTTTTAGTTCATTGAAATGTATCCAATTTGTCACGTTTTGCTATTTTGTGTATCGAACTTTAAAAGTTTCTATTGTGTGTATTACACTTCTACTCTGTTGCTATTTATGTATTTTGGTTACATAAAATAGAAAAAAATGTATAAGTTTAGTACATACAATTAGAAAGTTTACACACACAATAGCGACAAATTAGATTTTGATACACACAATAGAAAATTTTAAAATCTTATACACACAATAACAAAGTTTGACAAGTTGGATACATTTTGATAAACTATACCTTATAAATACCAAAAAAATATACTATTGTTTTAGCTGTAAATATTTTATTGTTTATTTTACATGGTTTTGTGCTTTTGTTTGACGGGTTATATTACCCTAAAATGTTAATCTCTTGTTTGAATTCGTAATATTCTTTTCAAAATTTAAATTCTAAGTATTAAAGAAAATTTTATAATGCTACAGTTTTTACCCTTAAACGGGTTACTTTTAGGTTGTCGGATTGATCTTAACCGGACCCATTTATTTTCGTGTCGACCTGTTTTTAACTCATTTCGGGTTCGTGTCACTTTTTCAGGTTGGATTTCGTGTCAATCCAGAAATTACCGACCTTATGTATAATTGAACGAGGAAGATTACATTTAAATAGTCGTACATTTACATAAGAATAGAAAGACTGCTTTTATAAATACTTCCAACTAAATATGTCATTTAAAGCTGTAACTTACTAACTTATAGAAATAATTTATACTGAAGTAATAATTTATGAATAATTGCATAAGATGCTTATAATATCAGTATTATTATATATGTCATTTCCTCTTTCCCTCCTTTTTTTTTAAATTCTTTATTTTTTATTTTTAAAATAATATTTATTTATTTTCTTTTTTTTAAACTTACCCAAGTATACACAAACATTCATGAGGAAAACAATTCTTCTTCACTTTCTTGGTTGTCTCCTTTTGGAATGTTCATCAGGTTTTGTCCTCAAAATCTCTTTTTTTACTGTTATATCTTCTTTGATCCTAATCTATTTGCTTTGCTTTCACACCAAGCCTTCTCACAATAGGCTTTGATAGCAAATGTTTGAAGTGATATAAGAGAAGAAAGTGGATTTTTGCACAAGAATGCTTTGATACTTCATCCAAATGATAACTAAGCATTAAATTGCTGGTACAAAAAGAAATAAATAGATAAGCTCTTAGAAAAACTCAACAACTAGAAAAACTATTATAGCGGTCAGTTGTTTGGCCTTCCACATCCATCCAGATAGATGGAGTGTAAGGTCCATTCACACCATTGCCCCCACCCCCTTCACTCTAAGTGAGTGTTTTGAGCTGGTTGCAACGCACTCTAAGTGAGTGTTTTTCTCTCTATTCTTCTCTCTATCTCTCTCCTCTCTCTAAATTAATAATTTATTTTAAAAAAATATAGAATGGTTAAGGAGGATGGATGTGGGAGTTAGTGAGATGAAGGGGTGAAAGGAAAAAATGATGTGACGCCGATGTGGCAAAGGAAAGTAGGGGGATGGATACACATGGTCTTAGCAAAAAGAACAAGGTGTTGGGAAAATACGTACAAGACTCCAGAAAAATAGTACGAGCTCTTCGATAAAACCAATAGAACACTATTTGAATCATATATTAACACCCGTTGGTAATACGCAATCGAAAAATTAATTGAACAAGGAGACAAATTTGAAATTTTTGAAAACTTAGATCTATGATTTTAAAAATAGAAAAGGTAGTCTTTTATGACTGCTAACATAGTTGCATGTAGGGATTAAACTGCATAGACCGACCAAGTGATTGACAAGAATTTTGACTTTTTGAAGAATACATATGGACATTCATCAGGATGGTCATGAATCATCCTGATGAAGATGCTTAAATGTTAGCATGTCGACTAAATTCAACATAGTGATGAAGATGCATTCCTAACGTGCTACAGAGGACTCGGAAATCGTAGAGTGAAATAGGGGTGAGATCAGTTCAAAAACCGGACAATACCGAAACCCGAAATCTATAAAAAAACAATGACCGAAGACCGGACCGAATGCTCACCCCTAGAGTGAAACATGTCTATTAGTTCCTGAATACCACCTATGCAAAGTTGATGACATGCAAGGAATGCTCCGGCTGAGCATTGAATCATTGATGCTTTTCCAGAAGTAGATTACGCAAAAGCTTTGCGGGAATGCAAATGTACAATATACATGATTGCCACTTTTTGTCTCAACAGGTGCGCGCGCGCGCACACACATAGGGTTAGGATCATTTTAAAAAAAATTATGGTAAAAAGTATAAGAAAAAAACAAGAAAATGACACGCACCGTGTGAAGGATGAAAGAGAATTATGTAAAATAGAAATATAATCAAATCATAAAACGGTGGATAAAATCAAGAAAGGAAAGAGAGAAAAATCAGAAGATTAGATTAAGAAAAACCATCTTTAAAACATCATGTAAAATAAGTAAATACATTTATCATGACCCCAAATTAGAAGAAGATTAGATTGGGATTCCGAAAAGTTCTACGAATAGTACTCGATAATGTGCTTTCGTAAAATCCGTACCCATTCTGTAAAGATCGTAACTGATTCGAGGCCATCAATTTTGTTCAACAAAAATCACTTGTATTTTCATCATTGACCAGCATTTACTAGACTATATCAATAGAGCTGTATAATTTCTCATATATCATATATGTCACTTGCACCATTGATATTTGATAGACAAGGGCTAAATGCACACAACATTATATCTGTATATGTTTGTGTATATAAGCATAGCAATTGCAAGACCCACTTTTCTTCTCTAGTCCCACTAGTCAAGATGATCTCACGGTCAATTCAAGACTAGTTTCACCTGATCTGAAGACCCAGATATCAAGTTTTACTTCACCATTGAACTACAAATGGTCCAAAAAGAACAAGTAGAAATACCTCATATAATATACTCAATGGCCATTAAACTGGCCTAGAATAAAAGGTTCTGTTTGAAACATTCAAGTTTAACCTAATCTAAACACAAATAAAAGCAAAAATACCAATCTACTTGGACAAATGCAAACCCAGATTTTCACAAAAGCAAGCTGACATCAAGAGTAAGGAGTTTTTTGCCACCTTATATTTCTTGATATTATTTCTCAACCTCAACTGTAGTTGCCGAATAAGGGTGATGCTGTAGAAACAACACAAATGTTACTGAAGAACACATGTCAATCCTAAGTTAAGCTCAGTTGAGCTGTAACGAAATTAAAAAAACACATCAAATTTTTTTCTTCCAGTATTATTGTTATAAACTTTCATACAGAGAACTAACAGCCAAAAGCCATGTACAGAAACATGCTACATAGTATTATTCCGGTTGCCAATGGGTGCATTTGTTAAAAGAAAGGAAACAAAAACGTTGTAAGTATGATATAAGAGAGACGTAAACATACCATTTGACTTAAGCCCTGGACTGAAGGCCGGATATTGTAGACCTTAATATCTGATCCCCAACTATCGATCTCAACTTCCTAATAAACTCTTCCCGGCTCGTTTTCTTTCCCTGCAAAATCACCAATAAAAGTAAGCAAAATATTTGAAACACCAGACTAATTGATACAGATGATGTGTCAACATACCTTAAGAGACTCGTACAAGATATGCACTAGCTTCATATCATCTGGAGCTACTTTATCAGAAATAGCTTCAAACAGCTTTGAAAAAGGCATCCAAGGAGAATTAGGGGCCCTAGGGGTGCTCGATCCAACACTCGGAACCTTTTCCAAAGACATGCCATTCATACTTTGATATTGAGGGCCACTCTTCCCCTAAAAATAATAATTATAATAATAATAATAATAATAATAATAACACCAAAAAAAGCTACACATAATCACTAAAAACATAAGTATAGCTCGAAAGATGAATTCAGAATGAAAATAAACGTTATGGTCCTCAATGACTCGTCTTTCAACAGGTAGCCAGGTAGGTAGATCTATGCTTTAGCTTTATTATCACACGAGATAAACTCACCAGTTTACTAGGAGATGAATCTATCTGCAATGGTCTCAGCGGATCTTGGGTTGTTACCCTTGAAAAAAAGTCAACCCTACTTCCCTCCATAATCAGATTCCCTGCATTATCAAGAACATAGCTATAAGAAGGGAATAGAAATTAAGCTTTCTGTTTCTTTGTAGTGACTAGAGCTGTTGCATATAGAAAGCTTGTCTGTCAGTCAGATGTGGAATTTATCTGAGATTTAAATGGAAACATACCTCAGGATTATACAAGACTAAGAACTATATCTACATATAATGCACTCAAACTATTGTCGAGCTCGAGTGTCTGTTATACGAAAGAGAGTATACCTCCTTTCTATACAAGACTAAGAACTAAGAACTATATCTACAAGATTTAAATGGAAACATGCCTCAGGATTATACAAGACTAAGAACTATATCTACATATAATGCACTCAAACCATTGTCAAGCTCGAGTGTCTGTTATACGAAAACTACGACCATAGAGTAAGCCACATTAAACCTCAGCTGAATAGTAATTTATATAACACCAAATTATGTTAACCTCGTGCCAACTACTTCTACAATTTCTGGAAGTGGACTACATCCAATATGATAAAAACAATCAAGCCTGGACCCAATCAGGCCAGAACATGCCATATTCGGTTGAGTTCTTGGTTCTAAATTCTTTTATACTGGTTCTGTCGATTTCTCAAAAACCCATTCTTGGTCTGGTAATTTAAAAGAGGAAACAAACAGGTTAATATATTTATTTTACAAACTAGAAACGAAACTATTTTAAAATTCTATTTTCCAAAGTAAAACAGACCACAATTCTATGTGCCGCATAGAACCGGTTTTGGACTGAACCAGTTATAAACTGAAACTGGACGGTTAACGAATTGGTTCAACTCGATCTTTTCCATTATTTTAAGACTTGTAGGTTCCAGTTCAATGCAATTCAGACCCAATTAACAGCCATACAGTTTTCCGTTACAGTAGTTATAATGTTAAAGAGGAGATAAAGATAAATGTGACTGTTGGAGTTGGATAATGGGAAAGCATAAACTACTACTACCTTCAGCACTTGGAGACATCTTGAAACTGACTGCATATTCAGGATAGATATGTGTATTCATATTCATGTTCCAAATAACATAATGATTTGGATTATGCAGATTATCAACCCCACTGTCAAAGCACTCATCACTTGGATAAAATTGTTTAGATCCAGGTAAAACAAGTTCCATATTTCCCAATATCACACGGCATAACACCATGCATCTTACTCCTTTTTCGTCAACATCACAATTAGTAGCACTGTAACCAGAGCAAAAAAAAATAAAAACATAAAAACCCATATACAAAGACACTCAAAAAAGAAGTAACAAAATTTCAACACAACTACTCAAAGAAAAAAAGTGGAAAGTTAACTCTGCTGAAAGCTCCCATCTGTGAAGACAAAGTGAAATGACAATAGTTTTATCGTATGTTCATCATGTGAACTCATCACTGGGAACAAGAAACATAAGCTTATTTGTACCTGTCAAGGGCGGCTTTGACAGCTGTAAGGTGGACCCCATACCCATACCTTCCAAGTTTTGGTCCATCATGTCCAAGCCCATAAACTACAATGCTAGAGGGTACATTTGTATTAGATGCAAACCAAGCATATTGCACATTTGCATTCCCGCGAATCTTTTGCGTAATTTCAACTTGCTTCTTAAAAAGCTCTAGTCTCGCTTCCATAATACCACCACCGCAATTCTCGACATCAATTATGTCAACTTTTAAGGCTGGATTAATGCCCTTGATAAAGATATTTTTAACGGTTTCAGGGTCCATAGCTTTGCATGAACTTGGGGATGCATCGTCATCTCTCTGTTGAATTTTCTCAACATGTTGGTCAGCTTTTGCATCTAGCTGATTGCAACTACCATTTAAATTGTGATCAACTTTCAACCTCTTAACATTTGACTCTTGGACATTTGACTCGTCCATGCATTCCTCAAAATTATTGTTACTTAGTCCATTTAGTTCAATCTCAACATGCAACTTAATTTCAGGATTCATATAAGACTCTAATTCAACAAGTTCTAAATCATTTAATGCCTCAGACTTATTGCATCGATGACTTTCATAACTAGAATATATTTCAGGGAAAAAGCAGCTACCTTTGTCGTCAATCCATGCTATAGGTTTCTGTACACCAGTTTTCAAATCTACTTCTGTCATATGTAAAATATTTAACATTAAATGACGCCCATTAAACTTCACTTCAATTGCCAACTTCTTTGCCAAAAAATCTTCCTTCACCAAGGCAATAACATCTTTGGGATAATCATTCCAGTGACCATCTTGAGAGAAAAGCAAACGCTGAGGTACTCCACTTTCCGTTAAATTCGAGTAGTTCTTAAGTAAAGATTTTCTAGAGGAAGAGACACAGTTGCAGCTTTCATCTCTCTTTCTCTTTCCAGATTTGTTCAGTACTGGGCTGGGCCTCACAGACAAAGCACGGTTGCTAGCTCTAACTAATTGAGATACTTGTTTCCTTTTAGAACCAACAATGACTCTACTACCGCTGTCTGAAACCTTAACCCACTTCGACGCCATTTATCTACAAATCTAACTGTATTTACACAAGTTAACCTAAAAATCACCTAGCTGAAGTAATGTATAATGCTCAAAACGAGGAGTTGAAGAAATTGCAAGTCCTGCATATGAAGTAAAAGTCGCAATCAGTTGACATCCAGTTAATGTTAATTCCTAATATTACAAGAAATAATTAATGCAAACTTATGTAAGTCTCAAACAGATATGAAAGAGTTAAATATTCCAACAATGCAGATTTAGTTAATAGAAAAGGTCAAGTAAATGGCAGCTGAAAAGCATATTAAATTTAATTAGCAATATGATTTGTTTAAAAGGAAAAAAAACTCTTACTCAAAGATGATTTCAAAAAATTGACATTCAGTCTCCAGAAACAAGAAGCCATGCTTCTAGGAAACAGGCCAAATTGCATAAATTGTGCCCCCTTTATGCACAGTAATACGTAGAACATTGAACACCATCAACTTTTACTAACTTAATAGAAACCAGGTACTAGAAGGTAGATCTAAAATATCAACTTCTCAATAATAATAACTAGAACTTTCCAGTAGAAGTACTGCCAGGTAACATTCATGTATGACAAGGAAAAAAACATCCAACTTTTTGCATCTTGTATTGATATCCAAAACTCACAAAACTAATAATTCAAAAGGAAGGAAAAGAGAAGAAAATCATGCCAATTTCACCTCATACATTTGATTGAAACATATGCCCCGGGGATGAAGATTTCTAAGATAACCCGGAAAACAAAAACAATAGGAGATTGACAAAACCGTATATACAATTTTTCCTAAACTAAACCTTGTTAAATATAGTCACCTTAAGTTTTAATCCTCATCCATAAATACGCCATGCACATGCCTATTAACCAAACAAAAGAAATCTTAGACTATCTGAAAGTAGCGTTATTATCTATGGAAATTATAATAATCTCGTACGAAACTAGACATTCATTATTACTCTTTCCTTTTATCTAAGATTAATCTTTTCTTTAAGCTGGTAGCTTGCACCCAGATTTATCTTTTTATTTCATTATACTTTTTCTTTGTATAGGTTCCTAGTTGGAAAGCAAAACATTCTCATCTCTTCTATTAATGACTGTTTAAGGAGTCTTAAAATAAGGTTTTCTTTTGATTATAGCTTATTGGTTATAAAGTGTCGGACACATTCTCTCAATCCTCTTTTTATTCTTATTATTTGTCTGTATGTGATTCTACCCCCAGTCTGTCCAATAACATGACAGTGGTCCCCACACAAACGCGACAATACGTTAATTACTTAATTGTATGCATGTATAGCTTCCTCTACAATACATCACATCTCACATCTGCATGTGTGAACCATATGAGTAGATTTCATTTCTCAATGATATAAATGCAGAGGGATGAAGGTTTCAACAATGCATGAGAAATATTACTAATAAGGAAAGAATGGAAATAGATGTAAATCAAAATAAAAGCTCCAATAGAAAATTATAGTAACAAGGATATTAGTATAGAATTCCCATGTAAAGAATGTACAAAACAACTTACGGTTTTAATGTTATGTTCGGGTTAAAAATCCGTACACCACAATTTATTGTTTACAGTAATGTTACACCTTTAGAATAAAAACTGATTAAAAGGGGAGGTTGGACAGCTTTGTGGAATGGAAAAGGCATAATTGAGGAAATCATAAATTTTAAAAAAAAAAGAAGAAAAAGAAGAAGATGATGATGATGATGATGATCAAAACAATCACAACAAACAAGCTGGAAACAAGAATTCAATCTTCGTGTTTAAAAAATGCTACAGCTCACAGCAAAGAACAATATCAAATAATAAATAATTAAATATCACATGTGAATTATCTGTATGATCCAGAAAGTAATCCTGCTTATCAAAGATTGTCAGTTCGGAAAATACACATAGCAAGAGTTAATCTTCAAAGATTCAACCACTCGCAATAAAAACTCTAATTATGCAGAAACAAATGCTTCAAATGATTTCTTATAATTAAAAAAAAAGAATCTAACGGATGGACACCTAACTGTACTATAACCAAAAGGTAGAACCGCAGAAGAAAGAAAACATTAGCTTGAGCAGAGTAAAATACAAAACTACGCTTAACAGTCGCTAAAATGAAAATGAACATACCATTTTTAAAAACCGGCTTCAATTCTGCATGGTGTGGCCATTTCCCTTCCATCGCTTGAGGTCGACAAATTTCTAATCCTATCATCAAGTAATTACAGCTCTAAACAGTACTACATTAAAAAACAAAACATATATCAGAACTTGTAAATAGGCAATATTTTATAGAGCATCATATCTTTTCCATCAAGAATCTTAATATATTACCCCCACAAGCAAATTTCCTTGTTCTACAACCATTAAAAACTTGAAAAGTTTTGCTGCTATCAAAAGCACCACCAAATTATAAGTTAACTACACAGTCCACACAGATCCCACATTCAAGGCCATATATATGCCAAACATTAATCGGAATTGGATGCAAGAAAATGAAGATCTTCAAGTAATCTGTCATCGTCTTTAAGAAAGCACATAGCCACATAGTGATTAAAATCATATTATCCACAGCATAAATCCAGTTCATCTCACTTTAATTGCCAGTCATATAAAAAAGGGAGTATATTTACATCCTGCACTTTTCATTCTGCTCAGGAAGAGAGATAGAGAGGTAGTGTGTTTTGGGAAAAAAGAGTGAGGGAGGACTTGGCTGGTTTGACGGGGGAGGGAGCGTGTTTTGGGACGGTGGGACCTCCAATGATGTTCTGTATGTATGTGACTGCCTCGGGAGAGAGATATTGAGAAAGCTAATGTGTTTGGGGAAAAGAGTGTTACAGAAGAAGTGAATAATTTCACAAGGATGGAGGTGTGCTTAACGTCATCATTTTATACTATCAAACTTCTTAAAGCCACACATATGTTAATCAAACTCAGAAACAAGCTACAGAAAATTCATAGTGTCACAATCAGAGCAAAATAGCCAACAAAAAGAAAATAAACAAAAATTGGCTAAGAAATGCGTTAAATTCACAATTTTTTATCTTCCTAACCCTGGAATTTTTTATCTTCCTAACCCTGGAATTTTTTATCTTCCTAACCCGTTGGCAGAAAAAATAACTCATTCAATTCAGGCTCTAAGTTACTGCCACCGCCAAAAACTCGTATAAATGTATAACCAATATAATCTTGGTATTCGAGAAATTTTGGTAAAGGGTTTTATAAAACCTACAAGTTTTTAGAAACGGATCAAACCAGATCATCCCGCAAAACACTCAAAGGCCACATAACAACAAAATTCAGTACCAATCTGCTATAGATCCGAACTAATACCCTCGAATCCGAAAGAAATCATCAACTCGATTGAAATAACTTACCAACAAAAGAACTATACAGCCTGAAGCATAAACCACCAGATGCGGATCCGATTTAATTTCCACGATCAATCAATCAATTGATCGATCCGTTCTTAACTAAGTCGTAGTTTCTGCGGAAGAAAAAAAAGGCGAAAGTTGAATTTAGGGATGGAAATCACAAATAACACAAGACAACGACGTTAAAGATAAGCTGACTTGGAATTCATGTGATTTTATGTGTGTGAAACTGTTGAATGAGTTTTGCTTGGCGGAAAAGCAACGGAGGAGAGAGAAACCACACGACGGCAAGGTCGTAATTTGGGGTTCCGGTTAAAGAAAAGTTTGATACTTTGATTTAGGGGTGGTTGGGGAAGAGATGTGAAACGGCGACGTCTTGGACGGCTTAACGTTTACTTTTCACAAAATAAATGCTCCTCTTTAATATTGTTCCGAAATTTTAGGGTTTTTGAAGGGATTTGCATTTTTAATAGGATTGGTATTTGATGGGATTTGTATTTGGTGGGATTTAAAATCTCATCTTGTGTTTGGTTCATATTTCTTAGGTGAAATTTTCACCACCACTAAACTCCATCAACAGCCAACCACCACACTTATTGCCACCATCGAATAGGAAGGACGACGCCGGAGACGGTT
>JAUEJL010105188.1:0-25228 GCA_032274825.1 Drosophyllum lusitanicum | reverse complement strand
AATCGAAAACCATACAAAACTTAAGTGATTAATCAGTTTTTTTAACAAAACTTCAAGGTTTAAATCATTTGAAAAAAGTTTGAGGTTTAAATCATAAAAAATTCAAACTTTATGGTAATTTCGTTTAGAAAAAAAACTTTGATGGTTAAACCAAAATTGAACGAAAACTTTGATGATTAAACCATTATTGACCAAAAAAAAAAAGCTAAAATGGTTAGAGTCTTGAAAAAGTTCACGTTTTATAAAAGTTTATACGATAGCTAAAAGCTAAAGGTGACAAGGTTTTACAAATCTGATTAAATAAAAGAAAAAAAACTAGTTTTTAAAAATTCTATCAATTTTAGATAAAAGCTATATAGATTATTTAAAAGTTCATATAAAGTTTCATATATTTAGCGATTTCACCTAAAAGGACATGACAAACTTTTAACTGTTTACATGAAGTTAACTTATTCAAATAAAGATTACTTAACAATACAATATATAACAATATAACATTTAAAAATTTCACGAACCGTTCTTATATATACATGAGAAGGTTCATTTGAAAACCGTTATTACGAGTACCGCGAAAAACAATCTTGTTCTTTTATTAAAAATTTCACGAACCATCCTTATTGCGAGTATGGCTCACTAATGCATAATTAGTGAAGGCTATTTTGGGAAAATAAAGACTCGCTTTGTAATGACGGCTCACTTGAACGTAACTCACAGTTGAGAAAATATATAAAAGATCAAAATACCCCTATTAATGTGCATTAATGGTGGTTACAAATGGTACTCGCAATAAGAATGGATCTCAAATAAACTTCTCTCTCTCTCTCTCTCTCTCTCTATATATATATATATATATATATATATATATATAAATATATAATGATTTCATGGATTATCTGGTACATAAAAAAATTCAAAAAAAAAAAATGCTTGAAGCTGGAAAACAATTATGAAAAATGAGCTTCTTTTCTTTATATCTTGATTTATTAGAACCATCACACGATACACCTATATCTTGAATTCACTACTAAAAAAACTGCACATATCAATATCTTGAATTCACTAGTAAAACAGTTGCAAATATGCAATTTAGCAATAAATTTATCAACAGAAAAAGTTTCGACTCAATCCGTTGCTATCTACCCAGAGAAGTCATTCATCATTCAAAATTTATCGTCGGTAGTATAACTCAAAATCCGTAAATTCCATAACAAAACTAGTAAATTCCCGACGGATAGCAATGACCATGCACCCATTGCTAATCGAACTTTATCACAAAATCCTATTACACATCTGATATGTACCTATATATACAAGATACAAAAAAAAAACAACAAATATACATACGCACTCTTTATAAAACTTTACACTAACGAAATTACAAGTATGTACCTATAAAAAGGAAGAAAAAAATAACATCCATGTTCAAAGGTAAGTTTCAAAACACAAACAGCTTAAATATACAGAAGAAGTTGAAGATATCAACTTAAAAAAACTAGCTTCACTTTAGTTCTAGCAAGTTTATTCTTAACAGTTGATTCCACAGTAGTGAACATCTGGGCCAGTAACTCTGGTAGTAAAGGGGTCGATTCTAACCCACAGCAGGGAGAAGATGGAAGCAAGAAGGATGGACCAAACGACAACAATAGTGGGCATTCGATTTTGTTTCCCCATAAGACCCTTGAGAAAAGGGTAAAGATGTACAATCACCCAAAACGCAAAGAAAAGCTTACCAAAGAGTGGACCCCATGACTGGTAGCCGCTGTTGATGGCATAAGAGATTCCAGCAACGACACCCACCATGTTTACAATCAAGAGTGTCGTTGGTGGGATGAGAAGCGTGGTCCATTTGAACATGTAAAGTTCAGCAAAATCACCATCTTCATCTGATGCCTTTGATGTGACTGTGAAGTTGGTGTCTATACCTGCAAGCACTTTGAGCAAACCTTGGAAAACCGCAAAAAGATGTGCGGAAACACCACCAATCACCCAAAACTGTTCGTTTCTCCACCATTCATCTATTCCTACTCCACTCCATCTCATTTCAAGTATACCAGTCGCAAAGATGGAAAGAAACAGCGAGATAAACCATAAACTTGCAAGGTTACTAATCTGCAAATGTCAAAAACACACAAGGTTGAAGAAAGGGTAAAGATGTGGTACGTGGGTAAAGAAACCAACCAGCCAACCAACCTGGGGAATAATGAACTTTCCAGTAAGGAGGCAGACAGCTGGTAAAGTACAGTAGACAACAAGAGGAATTGCAGTGATGGGATAAATGGTTGTATTTATATATGCTAAGCGCTCAAGCCATTTAAGCCTTCCACTATAACCATACCACATAGGACAATGTCTGCTGAAAAGAATTTCAACAGACCCCAATGCCCATCGAAGCACTTGGTTTAAACGATCTGATAGATTTATAGGAGCAGAACCTTTAAACGCTGGCCTATCTGGCATACAGTATATTGATCTCCAACCACGTGCATGCATCTTGAATCCAGTAAGAATATCTTCTGTCACAGACCCATAGATCCACCCTATCTGCAGTTATTTAACTTATTAGATACCAACTTCAGAAGAAACTTCTTAAAAAATTATATGCAGATTTTTTCAAATATATTTGTGTGTACACACACACACATTTGTGTAAAGACTCTTGTAAACTCAAATGTTCATACATACTTCACCGTTAGACTTTACTAACTGAAGTACCAACAATAACAATTGGAGTCATAAACCAAATACTAATAGTTATCACAATTTAAATTTGTTTTACAATGTATTCTCACAATATTGATATAATGATAACGAAAAAATGTACCGATTTTGCTAGGATATTAATTAACAATCTATTATACTTTTTCTATATAATATCAGGAACAGCAAGAGACATGTCATAATTGCACCGCGTTATACAAGAATTGGAGGGACAGGTGAATTCTACACATCAATGACATAATTTAGGTCTACTGTCGGTTTTATATCTGAAATCAATAAAGAAAAAAGAGAAAACACCTGAAAGGCTCAATATCCTTCCACCTAGTATAACATGTATTGTTTTTAAATAGTTTGAGTTAGTGACATTAAGACGCGACACGAGAAAAATCGCTTTAAATCACCAAATTTGCAGGTCCAGGAAATGAACCATTCTTAAAATTTCTGCAAAAACAAAGTTGTTAACTGAACCTAAAATATCAGGGACAATAGCTAGATTTTTAACAAACAATTGTATACATACATAAGCTACCATTAGCTGAATAAGAAACAACCAGGAGTAGAAATTTATAGAACCCACTAACCTCGCTTCCCCAGTCTGTTTTGTCTTCATACCCACAACTGATAACATGAATGGCCTCTTTCAGGAGAGTCTCTGGTGCTGCAGATTGTGGCACACCACCATTTTCCATAAGTGTGGATGCAACAAAAACAGCTGACTGGCCAAATCTTTTCTCAAGGGTCATTTGTGACATTAGCAATGATTTTTCATCGTCAAGCCCAGCTCCTGATATAAAATAGAATCAAGAATATATGAACGAAATCATAGACACACGTAAGTACGTAACCATGACTTGTGACCAACTACATCGTTTAAACATAAACATCGGTAAGATGTGTCATGTGTGATAAATATTGAACTTCCCAAGAAGAAAGCAATGTTGAATTCTCTTCGGAGCACAGTAGCAATATTAAAAAATAGAAACTGAAAAAAGTGGGGCAAGAATCACATGTAGAAGTTTGCAATCTTTTTGGTGATAATGAAGCATTGTTATAGATTTTAAGAGTCACTAAAACCATTAGAAGAAAAGAAGTGAAGGAATGCCATATAAAAGGCATGACTCTAAACAACAATTAAACAATATATACCCTCTGTCATGCAATGTTTGGCTACACAATCTATTAAAAGATAGTTAGCCATAAGTCAAACAAACCAAAGCAAAACCTTGCAATTTAACTCTACTCCATAATTTAAGTAAACCTCGTGAACTAAAACGAACCTCAATTTGTAACTATTAAAAGATATTTTGCTGTCCTTGCATAAAAGAGGGAGCATACATAAATTGTTAGTGAACTATGGCAACAAAGACTTTGACACGTGTTTCAATGGCATGACTAAAACCTTCTTATAAGAGGTGGTTGCTTTTGTTGATCCTCAGCTTTAAGTAACATTTAGAACCAAATATGATCTCAGTTCTACATAAAGAAAACAAACTCTCTTCTTCATGTTGAAGCTCTCCACCAATTCTATTGGTTAAAGTTCAGTATCAGAATGAAAATACATTGGCTTACAGATTCCCTTAATCCTACATCACTAGCAACGAAAGCTAATACATTTTGGTGATAACTTTCTCTCCTCTTCATTCTTTTCCAATTTCACAGTATAATTCATTGGCATGTCAATGCCTACTAGTTGAGCAATCATAATCTAAGTTCATTCTGACATAGACTTCACAATATATTTTTGTGTCCTTAAACTTTCACAATTCTGAGTGACTGAGAAAGGATGTTAGTTGCAAGATATAGTTTGGGCTAACTGGACAGTTGGCATGGCCCCTTTTGAGACCATGTAAAGATTTAAGGCCAACTCTCAACAAAGAGCATGGTAAGGCAATTCGGTCCTTGAGAAATGGAAGTCAATGTTAAAATGCAACTAAAAATAATAGATCCAGCAAATTTGTACCTTCAACCCCCTCTTCTATATCCTCTAGGTTGAATATTGGCACAGTAGGATCAGTTTGCTTGCTAGGTTTCTTTTTGTCTGACCCCTTCTTGCTTGATCGCAAAGTTCTCTTCCGGGATGCACCAAAGCAGCTAGAGAACAACCCATCTTCTTTCTTTTTCTTAGGCTTAAGAGGAGGCTCATAGCCATATAATGCTGTTCTGTTGAAGACACATCCAGTACCCACATAAACAGGACCTTGAATGCCATCTAAACCTCTCAAGTTTATCTGTTAAGAAAAGAAATAATACAAGCGTTATATAAATGAGAGTGAAATGATCTAAAAGCCACTTAACATGTTATCAAGAAGAACAAAAAAAATTTAAAACAGCATTAAAGGAATCTAAAAGAACTCACATCAAAGAACACAGTGTTTCTGTTAGCATAACGATCATTCCTGTCAATTCCATCAAATCTCTGTGGAAACTGAACATAACAAACATATTTTCCAAGATTTGGATCCATCATAAAACACATGGCTTCCCTCAGAGCCTTGCTGTTATTGATGTAGTGATCACAATCAAGATTCAATATGAAAGGGCCGTTGGTAAGGACTGCTGATACACGAACCTATAAATAACCATATTGAAAAATATTGGTCATTTACGTAACGATGTGAAACTTAAAGGTTTAATATAGAAATCACCCACAAGTGCATTCATGGCACCAGCTTTCTTGTGATGTTGAAATCCTGGACGCTTTTCTCGGGAAACATAGACTAGCCGTGGCAACTCATTACCCTCAATGTCAAGCCCACCACTCTGACCTAAGAAAACCTGGAAAAAAAAGCAATAGATCTATTAAGAAGCATAAAACAATTCAGGTATGAACAGAAATACATTACAGAACCATTTCAGCTAAACCAATTATGAGTTCCTGTTAATACCATGAAATTTAAAGCTAAATTACCTGGATCATTCCCGGATGATCCCTAGTATTATTTCCAGGCCAGGGTGTACCATCTTGCATGAGCCAACCTTCTTCAGGAACTTTTTGAGCCTTGGAGACGAGGCCATTTACACGAATTTTGAACTCTTCATATTCTCTCTGCAACAAAGGGGAAGAAAGTACACCAACTGTTTCAGAAGAAGTGTGAGAAGAATGCAAGATTTAACTGCATGAAAGAGTAGTTACCTTCATAGCTCGGCGATCTTTGACAAACGTTGGCTGAATTTTGTCTTTAAGGTAATCGATTTTCTGGCAGAAGTACCATTCAGGAGCTCGGGGTTCAATGCTGTATTTCTTGCAGAAAGGAACCCATTTTCGTGCGAATTCTGATGTTTCAGTGAGAGCTTCAAATGTCAACATAGCAGCTCCATCATCCGATACATAGCATGAGACCTTGTCAACTGGATAGTCAACGGCCAGTATAGATAGAACAGTGTTTGCTGTGACAAGTGGAGGTTCCTTTAAAGGATCCACAGTACTAACAAAAATGTCAACAGCAGCTAACTGTGAAGGTTCTCCTTCCCGGTCATACCTATTACATTAATTTGGTATTAGAGAGGAAAACACAATAACGACCAGATTTCTCATTTTCACCTTTTTTTATATTATTGATTGATTATCAAATAAAGAGTTAGATGGGGAAGTGTATTACCTAAGAGCTAGTCTGTCAAGATATGTTTCACGATTTACTGGTAGCCATTTGGGAAATTGATCCAATATCCAAGATATTGCAAACCATATCTCACATATAACAGAGAGTAACCACAAGGGATATGCATTGGTCACGGGATTTGTAATCCGGTAGTGCAGAAAGATGCAAAGAATCACCAATCGAAGTACAATAACCATCCTGTATGGATTTATTCTGGATGATGAAATAGATACCTTCCTTGAAAGTGGCTGCCGGGCTTCATCATTCCTGCAGCATCAGATGAATCAATTATAAAAGTCCATTAATGCATATCATAAAGACCACCCAATCTCAACAGCATCAAGAGAGAATTAACAAACACAATTACGGCTAACTTCACATGATTAAATAAAGCAAATAGAATACACACTTCCCAATATTCCCCAACACAACAAGAAGCAAGAAATCATCAAAGTAGAATAAAATGTTTTCTTTTAACAGGGAACAATAGACTTACAACAACGAGTCATCAACTAGCACATCAGTGCTGGCATCAATATCTTGACCTCTTTCAGAAGCAGCATGGCTAGTGGTTAGTGGAACAACATTCTTATCTTGCTTCATTCTCCATCCATCAACTCTCTCTTTCCAGGCAAGATTTCCTAATCCTGCACTTCCAAACTCCCTCACAGGGTCCACAACCCTAATATTAGCTGCAAACAGAAAACTTCCATTAGAAACAGGTCTGGTTTTATTTAAAGGAAAGATAGTAACTTGTCTTATTACGGTATCACAAAACATACAGGATTGATTAACATCTCCATGGTAGGGGAGTGAATGTGTCCTTCCCCCACGAGGAGAGGCCATTGAAAGACGTTCAGGAGATGCTGCAGAGAACTCACCAGAAATCTAATAGCAAGCAGAATTACATATTATACTTGCTGCAAAACCATTATTACACTGGAAAGATGCATGTGTAGATTAAGCATTCAACCTCTTGTGCACTGGCTAGAAAAGGTATGTGGTTACGGGGGGACTCTTTGTCATAATTTGGAGCATTAGTATCCTCCCCTCGTCCATATGTCATGTGCCAGCTCAACATACGCTGTGCTATTTTCTGCTTCTCATTTTCAGTTTCAGTTTCTGTTAACTGAAGATCAGCACTAGGGTCATTATTAGCATCAACATCCTCTTCATCTCCAAAAATAGCAGGGCTTCCTATATTTAAGAAAATCAACAAGCTCACATAAGACATACAAAATAACATATTTTATACAATAAATGTAAATTCAACATTTATGATCCAAAGGAGACTCCACTTAGTGTTGGTTTTTGGCATGGAGGCCAAGAAAACATTTTTACGTTGTATCCAGAGCTCTATAAGTACACAAGCTCATACAGTCATACTCATTCAATTTCTCATGCCATGATTGATTAATCTGTGCATGTCCTAGCCTTGATAGTCTTTCAGAAAGCTAAAAAGCACAAACCCACATGTTTAAACAATAGTTCATACATCAAATTATATCATCTAAATACCTTCCAATTGCTTTTGAGATGGAAGCCTCGGGGCACTTTTACAACTCAATAATTAAAACATTAGAGAAAGAGCATGTAAAAAGTCATGAAGAAGTTCATGTGTTTCCAATAAAGATGCACAGAAAAGAAGTTATTCAACATCAATAATAATCAATGTTTGTAAAACTCGCTAGGCGGTACTCAAGTGAACGACTGGGGTGTAGCGAGTAATCGGCCTAGGCGGGGAGTACCGGGGGAGTATTTGGATTGTAACTTTTATATATAAATTATATAAATTATAGGGTATGACATTTTCATGGGACTATAGAATTAGAAAATAAATATGAAAAATAGGTTGTTAACTCATAACACGAGGAAACTGGTATGTATTAATGGCTTTAATTATGGGAACCAGGGAGACTAAGTATTCATAAGAAAATTAGGACCGAATCATCCTGAGTTTGACCGAGTTGGGGTTGAGTTTTGCAGTATTCGGATTCACCTCAACTCGGCAAGGTCACCCACCTTGTCACGAGTACTCGCCGAGTACTCGGCCTTGGAATAGGAGTTTTACAACATTATTAATAATTGCAGATTATCCAAGTTACCTTTTTTTTAAAAAGCAAAGATGTCTATCACTGTAGATACATTTACTTGGCAAAGAGTGGAAGCATAAAACATCATAGGTTGTTTCAACACATACTACAGGTTTTGTGTTGCGGATAATCACATATCCCTTAACTATGTAGTAAAATAGCAAAGGGATAGGAATAGGGTCGCTTCTAAGTAAATCAAAACCTTTTTGTCGCTTGTATCTCGCTTTGCATTGAGGGCAAGACTGATTGCCATCCTTACGCTCATATTCATAGCACGGCCTGCAAACTGGGAATGTGCATGAATCACAGGCAACAAACACTTCTCCTTTGTCTGTGCTGCCAACATTATCCCCACATATCTGACAAACCAGACTCCCACCGTTCTTCAAAGACTTTCCCTGCAAAGTCAAAACATAACAAATGTAAATTGAAGCTAAACTTAATACCATATTGCAATAGATATAAGATAGAACCAAGTTACAACCTAAATGATTATTTACCCCCAAAATCAGAATTAAATGTTCATAGATACTGTTTTCCATTGTTCTAATGAAAGAACAATTAACATTTGCAGCAATGGACGAAAAGGGAGAAAAGAAGAGCTAATTTTCTGCTATAGAACAACAAAGCTTCTTACAAGTTACTAATAGATTAATAGTTACCCCAATTTCTCCAGGTTCCATTGCCCTTTGCTCGCAATCAATCAATTGCAAACTCAACAATCAATCTCAGCCAGAAACAATAACCAGAGTCTGTAAGTGTGAGCACCTGGTCAAAATCACAAAAATCAAACTCCCTTCTTGTGACAAATCCACATGAAACTGAAGTATATAAAAGGGGAATAAAGTATTGAACTCTGGTGACCTATGTTTGCTATGAAAACGTGAGATCATCAACAAATTGGTAAAAGCAATTATGCATATACAGTTGAGTAGAGCACAATGGTTAAAAAATAACTACACTGTAAAATTGAAGAGTCTATCGTCATGCATGCAGCACAACCAACATCAGAACCAAAACGAACAGATAATCAATGAAGTTAGCAAATGAAATTGGACCTGAGAAATGAAATGCAACAGATATGAATCGAGTGGAGAAGATTTTTAAGTAGAGATAGATGGGGTCGGTGAAGGATGCAAATTGCTACAGCTGTTAGAGATAAATATTCATTGATGGAGAAATTGCTTGCGAGAGACGAAAGTGACATCGCTTCTGCTGATGCTTTCTTGCTTTCCACCGTCGCTGTTGTTACTTTCGTCACCACCGACACCACCGCTAAAGCTGACAATTCTGAGAGGACTAACTTTCAATAATGGACCCTTCACTTCTATTCATATGCAAGTTTAGTCCTTTCAGGGAAATAACATGTAGTGGTCGGTGGTCCCCTTGCTCTTCCACTGCTCATTTTGCTCGAGTCGCGGCAAAATCATGTTAAAACTACTAAATTTTGTTTGGATTTGGATGCATTTTAATTACTTTTTCAAATAATAATGGTTTAGTTAAAAAAATGATAATTAGCAGAAATTAATAAAAGGATATTGAATAATTACTAAATACGAAAAAATGAGAATTTAAAAAATGGCAACATAGAACGTTAACACCTAGAGCAGTGGTGGAAGAGTCAACACGAGATTGAGGGCTGATGCAGTATCATGATACAAATAGACATGATTGTATTTTTTGTACAAGTCATCAATTATTATTTTTACAATTAGTCCAATAAAGTCAATTTGGTTATATATGATATTTTGACATGTTATAAAAAGTAAATACGATATATGTAAATTAGGGTAATCAAATATGATATTTTAAGGTTTAAAAGTAGTGTATATGAAAATTTTCTAGTAATTCTAATTTAATTTTGACCAATTGGAATTTTAATTAAATGAATGGCAAGATCGAATAATAAAATTTATTTTATTAAATAAAGGATTTGAATTGTTCGATAAACTTAATTCATTTTAGTTTTTAATTATATCAGAAGATAATTATTTGTGATCGATATGATTAACAAAATTATATTATTATTATTATAACAAGTTGCATGAATTTTAGATGATTTTAAATCATTTTAACATGTTTTAACTCATTTGATTTAATTTTTTCTTCAAATCTTTTTTATAATTAAAATTCGTACTTCATATCAACCTACTTTATAATGAATAGGTTGAGATTATCATTTATAGCTATATTCATGCAAAATATTGGTATAGGTTAAGAAAAAGCCAACTAGATTTTACCAACAAAAAAAAACCATATAGTACTTTGAAAAAACAAGGAGAGAATTGTGAGAATGACCATAATAATAATGTGGGACTCCATGTGGATTCATATTCATGACTTCTTCATGTGTGTGTGTCAAATCTTGAAAAGAAAAACCTCTTTAATTGTTCTGTTCAAACCTTAACCCATACATAAGATTGTAGCGGCCCAACGGAATGGATGTTCACTACCTGGGCTTGGCCTCTTGAGAAAAACAAAAACACCAACAAAATCAAACAACCTGTTTCTTACATCTATACCATTAAATTATACATTCCCGTAGCCCTTCTACTACCAAAAGTAGTCTCTGTCTCTTCACAAAATTTGTATCGAAAATTGCAACATCAACAACCTGGGATCCCAACACAACAATGTGATATCAGAATCATAATTATATCCAAACATCAGTTCGCAGTTTCGAATCATTTACTTGTCACTGTGTGAATTTGGATTATATTTTATCTCTAACAGGTAAAATAACTTTAAGAAAATAGCTTAAAAGATGGGTCAAATAAGTTGAAAGTTGCCTGACAATATATTTTATAATGTTTAAGAACCTGAAGACATTTTGAATTTTGACCCATTATCGGCAAATAAAATGCATGTCTAGTAAACTGTCGCAAAATCGCTACTAGACAAGTGTAAAGAAGGCACTGGTGGGAAATTATTAATTTATTTGTACAAGTAAAAACGTGTAAATAGGGGATATTCTTACCTAAACTCATTTGCATAATGATGGGTTACTCTTCACAATTGATATATTCTTGGTCTTTGTGAATGGTGAATGAAATGATGAAAGCAAGCATATGCTATTGATCTGCTTCAGCTGATATTTTTTGGACTAAGGACTCAAGTTGTCCCGCAACGGGAGTCCCAGAATCATTTAACTTGGCAGAAGGTAATGATCTAATGCAGCCAAGAATGTGCTGAATATCACGATTGAGCCTGCCACAAACGTTGATATCAGATTCATGTTCTATAAAGAGATGTTATAAGTAGCACACATGTAACAAGATATATTACTGACAAATAAAAATATAGCCAATAGCAGTCGACCAGTTTAAAAATGGGTGGGTCAAACGTGTTGATTTACGTGGTCAATCATGCAATATCTCAATGTGGCTCGGGTCAGATTGAGTTTACACGCCAGCACTTCGTCAAGAAAATATATTTCATAAATATCTAACACATTAAACATGAATTCAAGAACTATATTACTAACATAATTATTTGACTTTTTGATAAGACAATTAAGAAGGTTTTAAGCGTTTCAATACACTTTGGGTGCCTTTCAACCCATTTGACTTGTTTCATTATTCTAGCTAGGTTTTTAAAGTTTACCCATTCGACCAATGGATTACTAAATAAACCAAAAACACCCATATTTAGGTAAAAGGATCGAACCTACTACCTCTAAACTTAATAGACACTATGTTAACATTACTAATAAGGGCATATGATCAAATTAATATATTACATACTATATTATATCTATGAGCCTACATCAAGGGTTAAGGTATCCAATGACAGCATTAATCACTCTCTACAAAGTTTACAGAAACATCCAGTAATAAGAATTGACGTAAATTAGAAGGGTAAATTTTTTAATACTGAAGTATGATGATCTACAAAAAGATATAATAAAGATTCTTCTACATAGTAAACATCATGTATAAAATTTATGCACCTGGCTTTCGCTTGTGGGGTGCTAATATCCACATTTGAAAATGCATCAGAGATTTGTATGTCAAAGATGATGGTCACTTCTCTGCAAAAGGGATACACATCAAATGTAATTATAATTATGGATGAGAATATGAGACGAGTCAAAATCATTTGCTAACATATAGGGAGGATATGATATAGGATCAAAATTCATAAAAGGATCAAACAGAAGCCTTTAGATATGACACACCAGAAATCTTATGTGAATTAAAGATCCTAATATTTTTTTGTTAAATAGTTATGAAGTCAGATAAGAGAGTCAACAGAGCATTGGGTATATTAGCGAACAGCATTTCTGAACAGTGAACAATATGCCTAAATCAAGAGAATTATTTACTTTATAGCATGATTTAGTTTATTTATTTTAGAAAAGAGAGCTCACTTGAATATTTCTTGAACATCCGCTTCATGCAAAGTCCGAGATAGCACACGTTGAAGATATCCAACTTCCTGAAAACCAATGCACAAACAAATCCATTTAGAAAAAAAGGCCAATACATGCATAGCAAGGTCATAACTAGATGTAGCAACAGACGTTTTAAAGATAATAAAGAATAACAAGATATTAAGTTATAATCCCATGTTAATATCTCCTGAAGAATAATAACTAGTAACACCGTTGACCAGCAAGCATTTTATAGTCGCACCTTGTTAGTACATTTTGATTTTGTAATAGAAGGCTCCCAAAATATGTATGTAGACATACAAAATAACACAAGTAACAATTTAAAAAATGTTTCTAGGGTTTGACCCAACTTGATGATAAACTATTATATTTCTGGTAGGTGCTTGAGATTACAAAAGGACCCTGGTTTTTAGAAGACATGGCGTGTCTATTCATGACGATTTTCCTACAGATCAAGTCTCAGTTAGGTAGGGGTGTACATCCAGTTGCTGGACCAGACCCAAACAGAAAATTACAAAATAATGAAACCAAAAACATAAATTTAAATCACTTTGTTACTGGTTTGGTTGCGGTTTAGTACTGCTTTTGTCCCAAACCTTCCCATGAACCACATTTAAAAAATGTGTGAATAAACCTAAAACAGGGCCATACCAAGTTTGTACATAAACTATTTAAAAGATATAAATCAAATCAAACTAAGACTTTACTGTAAGAAACTTGAACCGGAAGCACATCTGAAAACCCTTTTACAAGAAAAGTCAAGTACCGAGAACCAAATCAAAGATAGCTAGTTCCAGGCCGGATTTGGTTCTTCGATTATGTTAGATATATACTTACTATAAAACAGGGTTTCATGATGTATTAGAGTTACTTGTACTAGTTTACTTATTTAGACTAGGTTTTGTCTATAAATTGAGGCATTAACCTCAAAAGTAAAAATGTAAAATATTCCTATATCTGATTTATAGCAGATTTTGTTGGTTCAGACCAAGTTTTGCCGACCTTTATGAGCCTTCTGAAATGAGCTATGACAAATTGACAGACACATTGGATCAGGCTTAGAGTACATCCTTAGGAAGATACAAAATGGGAACTGCTGTCCTTGTTACGGGACAAAAGGGTACCAACAAAAGAATGACCATAGAAGCAATTTTCTTCCCATAAATCTAAACTGTGACAAAGACATGGCATCACAAAACATTACCAGCTTCATGGATTATAGGCTGCAAGTTGATATGTATTAACTGAAAGGGAATAACAGAGGATATATTGTATACTTGTACATTACAAACTACAGCCATCATCCTATAAATATAATAAATTTACAGTCAATTACCTTTGTGAGTGATCGAGCAAACTGACTGGGTTGTGCGTCGGTTTCATCTACTCGGTTCCACGTTTCAATAATTTGTGGCAATCCACGAAGATGAACTAACAACCTTTCCCTCATTATTTGCACCAGCTTTGTATGTATCTCATCCCGATGCACTTTATAATCCTAAATACATTCAAAAGATAAAAAAATTAAAAGGTGGATTAATGTTTATGAATTGTCCATACGATCATAAACGATACCTGCGACACTCGTTCGATTTCTGATAACAGCAATCCTTTTCGTGTCTCTGGTACTTTCAGGAAAAGAATCCTCCTAATTTCTTAGATACATACAAATGAACAAGTTAATTACAAAACTTGAGACGGTATACTCTCACTGAAGAAAACCTTTTTACAATATAACAGCTTTAAATAATAAATATGCACCTAACTAGCCATTATGTATCAAGATAAACATCCATGATAATATCCAGAACAATTAGTTTAAACAGAAATAGAAGCAAACAGCGCCTACCAGGGATAGTAGCATGCACAAAACTGACAACCTGACTTGCCAAGGCCAAATGTTTTGATGTAATAGATTTTAAACCAGAGACCTGCCATGCCCATTAAACAGGATTAAAAATCATGATCTACAACAAATGGAAGTGCCTTTGAAAAGAAGAGTTTAAGTCGGCACATATCTAGTTCCATAAAAACAGTGTATTAAAGAAATTTACATGGCAACGGTCTAGTTCAGATATCTACCACTATGCCACTGTAACAGTATAAATACCTGCATGGCACCAGCACCAAGAACAAGCTGACAAGCCCTTGTGTTGAAAAATTTCAACATTTCAAGTACACGGTGAATAACCTCGGAGGAAAGGGCTGGCAAAACCGTATTCATATCAATGTACTCTGATAACATCTTCAACAAGATTAAGCCACTGACAAACAAGAAGATCTCTATTACTAAAATGATACATTCATTCACACAAGTGCATACAAATGGAGAACATGGTGCAAAAAGAAGTCAAACACAATCTAGAGATCCCTTTACTTGTGAAACACATTAATAAACGCATTGGGGGCTTGGGGCGTTGTAGAAGATTACTAACCTGTTTACCATGTGGTATCCTATACCTCTGAAGGAAATTAAATGTGCAGAAGCTTTTCCATGTTCATTCTTTGTTTTAATGTTGTTAACCTACAATACAGATATTAGAATTTCTTCATGAAAATAACAAAAAAGAAGAAAAAGGATATGATATCAGCTTCATTATCGATTCTTAAACAAGAAAAATATTCACCTGTCCACTGCTATCTACAACTCCATCAACAGACAGAGATGGCTGTTCTGCACTGCTAGAAACCACATCATTATAGTTATTAGCAATTGTCTTAGAAGGGTCATCATTTGAGTCATCACCAACTAAAGACTCCACACTAAAAAGTGAATCCACAATCGCCTGGAATTCATTAGGAACATCTACTTCCACCCATGTTTCTTGATCAAGCACCGCTCTCAGTTTTGTCATCTACAATAATATTTATTTCTTTTAGAAAAGATTGTCCATAACCAATGGAATGAGGATATCAGCAAGTTACATAACATAAAAACCAAAAAGTACCCGAGATTCATGCTGGAAATCAACGAAAGCTTTGGCCTGAGACTGTAATGTTCCACGAATGCTATATCCTAACCTTCCACCAATCTGCTTATGTTACCAAAAGTGTTCACATTATATGCACTATAAATGGAATAAATATTTACTTAAAACATGAAACTAAAAAGGTACCTTCTCTGTTGCAGCAACAAATTCTTGAGACACATTATATATATGTAGAAAATCTTGCAGCCTCAGCCTTGGGTGGAGAAGAGCACGGACACCAAGCAGCTTTGCCCATCTTCCGTGAGCTGCATCACATGCAGCAAACACTGCTTCTGTGTTTTCTCTCAATACATCAGCCCTGTTTTCAAGATAACATTGCCAATGTTAGATCGGGCAGGTTGAGTTAACATGTCGGAACGGATTCAGATCGGGTTAACCTCACAAAAACATATCAAGGGAAACTGATCACCTGAAATTTTTTGACAAATTTGAAGAACTAGTGGCATCATTCCATTTTGGTTGGGTTGGAGAAACCTTCATAACGTTCCTTTGGGTCGAAAGAGGAAAGGAACCAGACTGACCATCACCCACTGAAGCTATTTCTGCATTCAAAGCACCATGAGCAATTGCAGCAGCAACTGAATCAGCAGCATAATGACCATCAAGATTCGACATTATCCACTCAATGGCTTTTTTAACTTCAGCAGCTCGAAGTAAGTGTGCCTGCATTCACTAGTAGAATATAAATCAAGTTACATTTTATTAATACACTTATTTAGGTCAGAGTATATTAAAATAAAAGGCAAAATCTCCACTCATAAACTTCTTAACATGGGTACCAAAGGGAAAATTGGTAAGTAGTCTTGGATGAAGCCTGAAGGCATTATCTTTCTGTAAGGAAAATGCAGTTACTTTCATATTCTCGTCTTTTGTAGGGATTATCTTAGGCCAGTCATTTAATTATACGTTCTCTTTTTTAAAACAATTTGTATGAATGAAAGTAAGGGGTGATCAATATGCAAACAAGAACCATTCAAAAAAAGCCAATTTGAGAGAATTAACAAACTTGATTCCTATAAGGAAGGAACAGAAAAGGATTGCAAATATTGCCTGTTCTCTTAATATATTCCTAGTAAGTAGCAGTGCTTCTAAGTTATCTTTAACATTCTTATCGATTTAATTTATCATCATTACTATAGAAAACTTACTTCTAACTAGTTTTCCAGCTTTGACAAAAAATAAAAAATAAAAGTTAGTTATCGCGCACCTCCAAATAAGTGACAATGGTTTATTACATAATAAGTAAACCCGTCAATAAGAGTTGCATAGTTTTAAAAAGTCAATTTATTCTTAAATAAAGTAAGGGCACACACAACAAATCAATAAGGTATACATTACCTGTACGATCTTGAAAATAGTGCCAAGGAGTTGAACGAAGCTCTCAGAAGACAGGCTTCTTAACTTACTTGCAAGTGATGAGCCTCCACCTGCACCAATACGTAATATATAAGCAAAATCCATAGTTTTTCTTGTCTTCTGGTGCTTTGAGACTTTGAGTAATCTACGCATACAGACAACGAACTCCAATGAGGTCTCAAAGGAGATTCAAGAGATCTATCTCATGGACAATTCTCCTCTGTTTGTCCATAAGCGGATAAATATTGTCTTTGTTAACTTCATTTGAAAATGTATAATTAGTTTAAACACATAAAGGATTAAATTTTAAACACATAGAAGTTGTACTCACCATCTGCATCGACAATTCGATCGCCTGACTTGAAATCGGAATCCAAGGGTCTGGCAAGAAGAACTGGAAGCATCTCTGCAACAACTGACTTGATAGCAGTTTTCATGTCAGATGTAACTGTATCACGATATATTCTCAAAACGGTTGGGAGTTTCGCCTGGAAAATACCAAGATATATGAGACAATCCCAATGTCTCTCAAATGATAAACTTTATGAGATTTAATGCCAGTTATGGTATCCAAAAAGCTTGAATAAATCATCCAAATAAGAATTGCAAAATATTCTTGGAAAAAATAATCTACAATAACAAAATCCTCTTATACAAACTATGGAAAAATAGAAATCTGAAATGATTGGACCAAGAGACAGTATAGCATGTCATATGATTGGAATTTATCAAAAAGAACTTTAGAATAACCAGGACTGTTAGTCATCTATGGTTATTTATTTGGATCCAGATAACGCTCTGAACTTTGATATTGATTCGAGTAGTTAACCCCTAATTTTCTCAGATATTCTCTTGAGATAGTTTTCTTAGTATAAAGGCAAAGGTAAAACATCACGCAATATAAAACTGTAAATGCCACCATTACTTTCTAGATATCTCAAATATACTAAATATATAAAGATACTCACAGTTCTAAGTAAGCCTATGATTAGAGGTAGAAGTCGATCATGAAAACTAGAGGTATCTTCTTGATGCAAGGGTACCTGTGTCACAAAATTAATGTCATTAGTCTCACATTTGCATCACAAAATCAGCAATAAACATAACTAGCATATTCATACTTCATTATCTTCTCCATTTCCCGGTGAGGTCATCCTTGATTTTGCTTTGGATAATATGACCGCATCTTTATCTCCAGCATCGTTAATAGATACACGCAAAAACTCTGCTGAAAGAATGCTACAGGCATAAACACTATAAGTCACAACAGAGCTATATGTGTCAAAATGACTGATCTGAACATAAATAAATGATTATAAAAAAATTCTGTTATTACAGTAGTTCATAAGAAAAAACTATATTGTACATGTTGCTTGTGCACTCATTAAGCATACTGAAGTGTCTCTTCGTAAGTTCAATTTCTCATACACAGCTTTTTTATGTTTTAGTAAAATATTTGTTAGTTAAAGTTCAACAAATGGCTGCATAACAGATTGGATCTTTCACCAAATTCTTAGCTAGAAGGATTAATCACTTTGGCAATAAACTGATTGTATTTTCACAGAAATCCAGAACATATGTAGTGTAGTAAACATACCTCAAACACATAGTTAAAATTCTAAATAATGGATATGATTAAACACAACTATAGGATACATATGCGTATTATGAAATACTAAGATGCATAGCACCTCAAATACAAACAAATACACATATACGCATACGGACAGATGTACTAACCTATTTACAGAATCTATTGCAGCAGCTACATGATCCTCGAGGTGTCGAAAACAATGTAAGCCGGTCAGTTGACCACCAGCCTGTAATTAAAGAGGATTAAATATATAAAATATATTATGACTTTAAAAATGCAAGGCAGAGAAGACCAAATTTGTGAGTCAGCCAAAGCATGTACAAAGTTAACCGCCAATGCAAAATAGATTTAGAGAAGATGACATCTATATCATCACATTGTTTGCAGATTTGATAAAGATCTAAAGACAAAGACTTGATAGGATTGAACTACGATTGCCTCGAGGACTGATGGACTATCCACGACCTGAAGCTTATGAGCAGAATCTTTGATTGGATTTGACCTGTTAAAACAATAACAAGCCCTTTCTCCTAAACATGGCATACGCTTAAAAATCTACAACTATAAATAGGTGGATTGACGCTTAAGACTCTTACACATTATAGCATCCATCAATACGCTCCTAAATAGGGCCCACTCCCACACACAAAAAATCCAATCATTTTGACAGTTTGTAATCTTCTTCTCCGTCACTCTACATTAGGTTTCTCTTAAGTCCGTCATATAGGAATTCCTGTATGTATTATATATCGCCCACACACCCACCTCTATTCATAAAAGGTTTTGCCTCATTACAAAGCATACGATTAAACCCTAAACATTTGAAGCCAAGGTTTACATAGGCAAAACCTAGCTGCTGCAGATTGCTGCCCATGGCTGCCACAAAAGATTAAAAGAATGACGTTTCCAAAGCTAGGTGCTAGAAAGCTACATATTCCTTCAATCACAAATAGATAATGTGAAAGCAGGCATGGAAGAAAATCCCCTTATTTGCAATAGAATTTTGGGATACTGTTAACGAGTTGATCAAATATTAAAAGATTCAAGGTTAATAGTTAGAATTAGAACCACGCGTCCAAGCTGACCTACATTTTAGAATTATGAAATGGTTTGTGCATCAAGTTAGATCTGCTAGAATGTAAGTTTGTAATCTGCTGGTACCGGTGGTTGTTAATAGCAATGTTGACATATTAGGTATACTGAAGCAAGTACTTGTAACCAACCAACAGCATGATCTATACAAAATTTTAGCAATGCCTGTTACCGCATAACAACTCAATGAATTACAAGAGTTTTGTTTATTAATCAGACATAATTGCTTACTGATTAGCTTAATCACTAGCTTTATCTACATTTTACAGTTTTACCAAGGCAGTAAGATATATAACTTCTTTTTTTCTTCATGTAACCTCTTTAGACATGTATAACAGTTTACATTAGCTATTGCAGCACAATCATACCTTCAACCAGGCCTTCAAATTTTCTTTTTGCTTTTTTCTTTCAGCAAGTAAATAACATTAAGAATGAACAAGGAAGGCTATTTCTTTGCCAGCTGATAAGAAGAAGCATTTCCAACTTATCTAAACTACATTATAATATATGTAACATTCTCTCCCCTACTTTACTTAATCCCTTAAAATATTAGCAATTGGAAATTACTAATATACCCCTCAAATAACCTAACCCACCCACCAACACACTCTCCCATACCACCACAATTCCCCACATACATCAACACAATTTCCGAGATAAGACAATCTTCTTTATTTTTATTTTATAAATTAAGATTTTTTCTTGTTTTATAGTTTTTTAAAGAAAATTTAAAATCAACAGAGAGTTGATGGGAAAAAGAGAAATAGATGAAAACGGCATGTTACGGGATAGAAACTATTCGCCGCCGGCCCGCCGCAGCATTACGCGGGTACCATGCTAGTAATTTTTCAATACTTATAAGATTTAGAAAGCCTAATTACAAAAGTAAGCTTCATTTCATTTTGATATTTCAAGTATTAACATAAAAATTCCACCCAACAGAGCAATCAACTAGAGCTATTAGCAACAAATAACAAGTATGTGATCAAGTGTAAGACAGTATTATATTAATATACCAGAAAATGCTTCAAATCATCAGTGACGTCTAAAGCTCCAGCACAATCAGCAGATGCGACAAGCTATAAAACAAACCAACAAGAGAATTACATTCACGTCATAGGCACAAGCATCAAAGTTTCTGATAAACAATAAATAAACAGCTAAGAAAGGAATTAATTTAAATGTCTCACAATTGATCCCATATGCTCTAAGTTTCCACCAACCCAAATATCCTTTATGTCAATAACTAATGACCTAGATAAAACCTCTTAAAATACTCTACCAAAAGACCTTGTAAAGTAAAATTAAAAAAACAGGAGGCAAAATATCAAATGGATATAGCATGAATTTAGTGGAACTGTGGAAGATATTAGCTTATACAGAACTTTGATAATTTTGTGGAAACTGGTTGAAATTGGCACAATATATTGGTGGTAATGCAAGCTAAGCGTATACTTACACATCTAAATTCTTAAATTTTTCACATGGCTAGTCTATTAATTAATTTAATTGTATGACTACGTTCATCCGCCAAAAGCTTTTGATAGTCTCTATTCCATTTCTTCATGTTCTCAACTCTACATGCTACTGTATTATTCACTCAAGCAATTAGAAGAAAAAACCTTGGTGTATGCCTAGGGATATTTCTATATGTGTGTTGCATGTGCATTATAAAGATTAAAACAGGTTCTAATAAAGCAAAAACTCCTATGCTAGAACAAACTACTGGTTTCAATCGAAGTGATTCTGTTTATATGCTTCTGATTTCACATAGGTGGTTGAAAGTACTTTTGTCATTTTGTGTAGTGATTGTTGCGAAGTTTAATCCAATAATCAGATAATTAGAGTGATATGATTTGGAGAAGTTATTGTATAATCAGATAATAACTGGCTTAAAGCTAGGGATATGTACATAGCTCTTTTTTATATCATTAATCAGTTTATACAATAACTTCTCCAAATCATATCACTCTAATTATAAATAATCAGAAAATCAGAATCATAATCACTTTTACTCTAACACTCATAGTCACTCGCTGAGTCTCTTACATCTGGTCCCTCGTGTAAGTAAGAGGTGTTAGCAACTTATACCTGTTCTTTTCTTTCTGCTTTTTTCTTTTGCTTATTTGGCAGCCACAAGCAAGTAATGTCGAGGTTCTCTTGGGTTTCCTAGTTCTTGTTAACATCTATTTCTACTATAATCTAGATATACTTATATAAATATTTACTAATAGTTTAGCTTAAATACGAGTACAGAATTCCATAGATCATAGAGCAACTTGAAAAGGATAAATAAACTAGAGCAGTAGTCAAATGCTAGTCGTTAACAATGTAGTTCAATCTAATGTGTTAAAGCACACGGATTTCCAAATAAGCACGCACGCACACACAGAGCACCAGAAAAAGAAACAGAAGAAATACCAACTTAAGAGCAGCAAGAGATTGGTTAACGTATAATATAAGCCTAAGCTTCTCCTGCAGTGCCAACAAATCGCTCCTGGTAAGATTCAAATCTTGAATTTGACGAGCTGAATCAACTAAATCTACATCCAGAAGCCTAATCGTCTCCTTCAATTCCCGGATCCGACTACATCCTTCGACAATCTTCAGATTCAAATCTTCTAACTGACCCTGTGCCTCAAAAAACGAATTCGAACGCAGCGAGATCTCCTTAACCAAATGAAGCTCAACCACATCCAAGTACTGCGACAACTTTTCTTGTAACACGGTGTTCTCGGCGACTGTAGAAAACGGGCAGGCAGCCCTGAAGGTTCCTCCATCTTCGAGTGCAAAATCCTCTTTGAAATACAATGCCGGAACTTCCCGCAAACACGCGACGAGGGCTTCCCCTGCCCTCTCATGGTGATCAACAGCATCCTCGTCCCTACTCTCCTTGTTGGAATGGTTCCTGATGTCTTCGAAACGGCTATGGTGGTCAGAGATCGAGGATAAATACGATGTGAAATCGGATCGAGTTATTTCCAAACCAGGGGTTTTGTTGGCGGAAGGAGGAGCGAATTCAGGGATTTGTACAGCAGCTGAAGACGACCACCAACCGACCCACGAGCCATCGGAATCATGTGGATTGTTGAGAATGGAGGATAAACTTTGGGTACTTGCATCGGAGAGTGTCTTGGATAACAAGGAGGAAGGAGAAGAATTCTGCCGATTTGCGGTGAACCTTCCCGATCGTAGGGAAGGCTTTGGATCCATTATATTTCAAGAATTGCACAGCATTAATCAAATGTTAACGAGGTTTACACAAATCAAAACCATATATGACGTTGATTCAGTTGTATGCGGTGCAATAAGTTTAAGGCTATGAATGAATCAGTATTGGAGAATAGAAACCCTAGAAAAGAAAATCAATGAAGTTGCATTGAGGAGGAGGGTAAGGATGGGTGTAGATCGGAAGTGGGGGTGGGGGGCGAAAGCAGCTGGTGTTTGTACAGTCTGGTGCGTTAGTATCATGATCGGAAAAATTCAGTACTTGTTGGTTTGTCTTTAGGGAAAATTAATTATGGAGAATTAATTAGGGATGGTAATCCCACTCATGTTTGTTATTGCCACATTCTTCTAAACAGTAAAAGCTTTTTCTTTGTTAAAAACACCACTTGTTAAAAATATATTTTTTTTAATAAAACCTCGTTATTTTTATAATTCATTAACCAATTATTTGGATTGTTACTTAATTAGTTTGTTTTATTGGTAAAGCAACGTTGGAGGCTTATCATTAACCTCGGCCCTTTTAAACTCTGGTGTTTAAAATAATCTACTTTCTACACTCAAATTTCCTCCCCGCTCTTAAGGTTCCTATCCCTCGATGCTTTGGCGAAGCTTACTAAAAGGTTGTAAACTATTGCTTCACGTAGTTAAATGACAGGTTTTGTTTTGGTAAATATATATGGGATCCTTATGGTAGTGATTTGTATATTATACATCCTAAAGGACCCTTCTTGCCAAATTCCTTCATCACTAAATTCATATAGGTTATTGAGGCAAAGTTAAATGGCTTCTTAGACGGGTCACATGCTTCTTAGATGCCCATGAACTAAAGTTGTTTGATTCAGTTCTTCGTTTACTATTCATATCGATATGGTTAATGTCTCTTTAGCATCATGGTGCAAGAGGTTTTATCCTCATTATCGTCTTCAAAGGAAAATCTCAAGGTTCATAGTTCCATTGCACATATCACATGGCATATTTGGAAGGCTATGAATGTACATGTTTTCGAGGGTGCCTCTCCATATCCTCGTTAAATGGTTCCTCTTGGTACTCACATAGTTCGACAAGTTGTGATTGTCCTCTAACCTGTTATGGCGATGAATATTGTTTCAAGCCCTTTACAAACCAAGAGGTTCTATCGTCATTATCGTCTTCACGTCGGTGCACTCCCTCTCCCAAACTAATTGTGCTGTGAAACTCAATTGTGATCCATCATTTTATGTCAAATGTTTATGCCCGAGGGGTAATTACCCAGGACTCAAATGGCTCTATTATATTCAGTGGTGGGGAGTTCTCAACTGCACCTAATATGCTCGGAGTTGAATGACTATTGTGGAGGATATAAGACTGTATGTATCTTAAAAAACTTCTCCTTTAAGAAAATCTCTATATAATATAATTTTGCAATTCACAAAATTGTAAAAGTTGCTATTATTATTATTCTTTCTTTTGTGATGTATTATTTCCTTAACAAATTATCTCTATTTTGAGGATTAATTTGGTTTAAATAAAATTTTGACCGCTGGCCTTGCGTTTAAAAAATAATCGTTTTTTTTTAATTTATTTTTATCATTTTTTTCAATTCTTGATCTTCTTCATTAACTTGTCAAGATCTTCGTCCGTTCTTCTATGATGTTCTTAATTTAATTTTTATGTTAAATTACATTCAAATTCAATCATGCAATCACTAATTATTACTGTAAATAAAATTACTAACTACTTACAATCATATCCAATAACACGTACATGGTGTTCAAGTTTTTCATGTTCGCTCATAAAATTGAGCGGGTACAACAGTGTAGCCTGTTAGGATTTATGTACATAGTCAGTAAATAGTGATGTCATAGTCAATTTTACGAGACACTCATGTGTCACACCTATGAGTGTCTATAAATCAAACAGTAATGCAACCCAGTTGGAGAGTAATTATTGAGGTGTTTATTCGTAAAAGTTATTACAGATTAGATGTAAGTCAGTATTAATTAACCAAGGATATATATATATATATATATACATGTTAGTCCCAGATTGAATACACAATAACGAATGTTTATAGAGGAGGAGCTGAATACAAATTTTAGCTTTTTAAACTTAAAGACACACCATTATACTTTTATATAATTCTTATTGATTATGAATCAAGAATTACATGTACTAGAAGCGGAAAT